>JACTAT010000241.1:68530-140384 GCA_014526335.1 Chrysaora quinquecirrha | reverse complement strand
AGCCTTTAAAACTGCCAAATGCAGTTTGGACTTTAGTTGTAACTTAAAACTGCCACATGCAGTTTGAACCTTTAAAGCTGCCACATGCAGTTTGAGCCTTACTGACTTTTGCCGTTCCACCTTAAGCTGCTACCTGCAGTTGAAACCATTAAAGCTGCCACATGCAGTTTGAGCCGTACTGCCTTTTACCGTTCAACCTGAAAGCTCCTACCTGCAATTGACACTGTTAAGGCTGCTACATGCAGTTTGAACCTTACAGCCTTTTGCCGTTTCACCTTAGAGCTGCTACCTGCAGTTGAAACCGTTGAAGCTGCCACATGCAGTTTGGACCTTACAGCCTTTTACCGTTCAACCTTAAAGCTGCTACCTGCAGTTGACACTGTTAAGGCTGCCACATGCAGTTTGAACCTTACAGCCTTTTGCCGTTCCACCTTAGAGCTGCTACCTGCAGTTGAAACCGTTAAAGCTGCTACATGCTGTTTGAACCATACTGCCTCTTGCCGTTCCACCTTAGAGCTGCTACCTGCAGTTGACACTGTTAAGGCTGCTACATGCAGTTTGAACCTTACAGCCTTTTGCCGTTTCACCTTAGAGCTGCTACCTGCAGTTGAAACCGTTGAAGCTGCCACATGCAGTTTGGACCTTACAGCCTTTTACCGTTCAACCTTAAAGCTGCTACCTGCAGTTGACACTGTTAAGGTTGCCACATGCAGTTTGAACCTTAAAGCCTTTTGCCGTTCCGCCTTAGAGCTGCTACCTGCAGTTGAAACCGTTTAAGCTGCCACATGCTGTTTGAACCTTACTGCCTCTTGCCGTTCCACCTTAGAGCTGCTACCTGCAGTTGACACTGTTAAGGCTGCTACATGCAGTTTGAACCTTACAGCCTTTTGCCGTTTCACCTTAGAGCAGCTACCTGCAGTTGAAACCGTTGAAGCTGCCACATGCAGTTTGGACCTTACAGCCTTTTGCCGTTCCACCTTAGAGCTGCTACCTGCAGTTGAAACCGTTAAAGCTGCTACATGCTGTTTGAACCTTACTGCCTCTTGCCGTTGCACCTTAGAGCTGCTACCTGCAGTTGACACTGTTAAGGCTGCTACATGCAGTTTGAACCTTACAGCCTTTTGCCGTTTGACCTTAGAGCTGCTACCTGCAGTTGAAACCGTTGAAGCTGCCACATGCAGTTTGGACCTTACAGCCTTTTGCCGTTCAACCTTAAAGCTGCTACCTGCAGTTGAAACCATTAAAGCTGCCACATGCAGTTTGAGCCGTACTGCCTTTTACCGTTCAACGTTAAAGCTGCTACCTGCAGTTGACACTGTTAAGGCTGCTACATGCAGTTTGAACCTTACAGCCTTTTGCTGTTTCACCTTAGAGCTGCTGCTTGCAGTTTGAACCGTTAAAGCTGCCACATGCAGTTTGACCTTACAGTCTTTGCCGTTGAACCTTAAGACTGCCACGTACAGTTCGAACCGTTAAAACTTCCACATGCTGTTTGAGCCTTGTGTGACCTTGTGTGACCCTTACTGTCGTTTGCAGTTCCACCTTAGGGCTGCCACCTGCAGTTTCAACCTTACTCCCTTTTGTCTGTTCCACCTTAGGGCTCCCGCCTGCCGTTTAAGCCTCGAGACTGCCCCTTGAACCTTAAAGCTACTACATGCCTTTTGAGCCTTAAATAAAAAGCAGCGGCATGCAGTTGAATTGTAGACATATTGTATATAAGCTTGAGCTTCCGGCCAATGTGAGTTATGCCCCCTAGAGTTCTTAAAGTCATTATGTATTTATAGTCGATGAGCTTGGCCCTCATTTGCTTAGAGTCTCGGCCAAGAGCCAAGCAAGTGCTGGGAAGGTATATGCATGAGCTAGAGGTGAACTTGTAGAGTACCGAGCTGTGCAGGCTATTTGAAACATCCAAGCAGCAACTTAGGCAATTTCGCTTTAATGGAAAGGAGATAAGTGAGTTATTCTATGGCTACTGTAACCACCCAACTGCAAGTAATTTTACACTCTGTGACAAGGTATATGGCTACACAAAGACGAATCACACCGATCTGATCTGGTCAACAGCAACAACTATTGTAACAGACACACGTATTGGTAGTGCCATACCAGATAATCCTAGACTAGATAACTGGGAAAGCCTTAAGCACGCAGGTTGTATACAAGGGATATCTTTGATAAAGCAAGGTCAGAATAACCATGAAGCATAACTTCCAAACCTATGAATGAGACTCCCTTATACCAGATAGGCATGCATAAAAGGAAGGCAGCGCAATATTAAATCTTAATCACAACCGAAACCAACGCAAGAATTTTTAACCCTGAATCACGCTAGTTGGTAGGTGATGACCTAACCCAACACAACTTAAAAACCTAACACAACTTAAGAAACCAGCATCAGTAGATACGTTACATTCATAGTTACAAGCTGGCAGGCGGACGCACTGACACTGAGGTCTAAGTTATTTTCGATTTTTCTGATAAATCAATTCCTTCCTTCATATTTATATTTTTAAAGTTATAATCACTGTTCTTAGATCAATTTTCGATTTTATATAATACGTATTCTGCTGGTTATTTATCTGCAATTTGAAGAAAGTTGCGAAAGCGTGCAGGCTAGGCCTACCAAGTAAGTCTTCCTGTCTGGAATGGACACACCCTTGCTGTACCAAGAAGATGAATGTCGAAAAGGAAATTATTCAAGCAATCGAAACTATTCGAAGTAAAAAGAAAAAGATACCCAATGGAGAGTCGATCAATTTGTTCTTAGAAAAGAATTATTGGCATCGAAGTAGCGTTTGTTGCCGAAACTCTTACACAACTAGAGAACACAAAACGCATTGAGAATAGAGGGAAAAATGGCGAAGCCTCATATTTTGTCTTGGATTCAGAAAATCGTGCAGTATGTGAAAGCAATACCCCGAGCCAAAACTTCAGGTATGTGACATATAATGTTTTTAACGACCTAAGAAAATAAATAACGACCCTCAAAATAGCAGTTGAGAATCGAAACAGGTTTGATAATACCAGCAAGCAGAGAGACTTGGAGGAGGAAGTAATGCTCTTAAAAAAGGAAAACGAATCCCTGAGAAACGAACTGAGAAGGAAAGAAATACTAATAAGCAGCATCGAAAATATTGAAACAGAGGAGCCTTCTGAAAATTCACCACAAAGTTTAGCTGAAAATCGAAGTGAAACTGCATGCGACGAAGGATTTATATTCCCTAAACGACATGTGGCAAGAATGAATACAAGAAATACTAATAGATTTACTCCTCTGGCGTTGCAAGGAAAAGAATCAACAGACAACATCAGAAATAACAAGATAGGCCGTCCACATGCAAATGAATCTCACTCGAACGATTTTGACAAAGAGGAGATTCTTGGAACGACAAGGTAAAAAAACTAACCTAGCTTTAGTTAAAAATGCCGTGATGCTAATCTGACTTTTTTAACAATGATATTATAAACCCAAATTGCACCCTAGGTAATGTCTGCGCAGTATTGTGGAGGATGTGCAGTAATGTGGAGGATTTTCGCAGTAATGTGGAGGTGTTCAGTAATGTGGAGGGATATCATCAGTAAGGTGGAGGATTTTTGCAGTAATGTGGAGGATGTTCAGTAATGTGGAGGGCTATCTTTCAGTAATGTGGAGGGTGCGCAGTAATGTGGAGGGCTATCTTTCAGTAATGTGGAGAGATATCATCAGTAATGTGGCGGTTGCGGAGTAATGTGGAGGGCTATCTTGAAGTAATGTGGAGGGCTATCATCAGTAACGTGGAGGGCTATCTTTCAGTAACGTGGAGGATGTTCAGTAATGTGGAGGACTATCTTTCCGTAATGTGGTGGCTGCGGAGTATTGTGGAGGGCTATCTTAAAGTAATGTGGAGGGCTATCATCAGTGATGTGGAGGGATATCATCAGTAATGTGGTGGTTGCGGAGTAATGTGGAGGGCTATCTTGAAGTAATGTGGAGGGCCTGAGTAATCAAGAAGCGCTCTCGTAGCGGTTGCCGAGAATTTTCGTTTTTTAAACGATTCTCATTGACAAGAAATGCAATTCAGAAGCTAAACCGTGCGTTTTTTTGCCATGAGCCATGAGAACCTTCACACTGCTTTAACATTTCATCATATATGTGTAAGAATCACAGTTTTGGTTCATTTGCGTAAAATGTCTTATACATATATATTAACAAAAGCTGAATAAAATATATCTAACATATGATATGAATTATCTAATATATGAATATAAATTCGAAGAAGAAAACATTATAACCATAAGAATGTTGTTTAACAATAATGAAGTTTCGTTTTAACATTGCGAAACAGGCAAAACAAAATGAGAACAAATAATGCGAGCTGAGGCTGAGCATATTCTGACAATATTCTTAAAAATAGGATGATTCTGAGCCTCAATATTCTTATAAACAATATTCTTTTAAAAAAAGAGTGTATTTCATTCACGTCGTTGTGGTTATCATTTGACACTAATCAAAAATAAAGGTCACAAACTAAATAGCAATATTTATCTTTTCTGTTCATAACGTCAATTAAAGTTTTTTTGTGTTTGCGAAAATAGATATTACCTGTAGGAGGGCTTCGAAACAAAAACGAATGTGAATACGTTCTGCTGCTATCACGATGTCCATACGCAAAGGGTTCAACAAAGTAAGGCAAACAAGCAGTATTTTTCGAAGCCCTGAGCCTGGCTTCAGTAGATTAAGCTCTCCATTTTCAAACATTTTGGATGAAGACAGAAGTTTGAACTTGCCACGACCATTTTATGATACAACAAGATATCGAGAAGACGAAGAGGGAGGTGGACCACGAGTCGTAGAAACCGAATTATATGGAAGCGATTCATATGAATATGGGCAAGTATAAATTGCCACTGATTCATGACAGATCATTTTATCGCTCAACTCATTGTATCTTCGTTTGTAAAAAAGAACAATGTTTTCTTCTTCGAATTTATATTCATATAGTAGATAATTCATATCATATGTTAGATATATTTTATTCATGTTTTGTTAATATATAGGCATTAGACATTTTACGCAAATGAACCAAAACTGTGATTCTTACACATATATGATGAAATATTAAGGCAGTGTGAAGGTTCTCATGGCTAAAAAACGCACGGTTTAGCTTCCGAATTGCATTTCTTGTCAATGAGAATCGTTTAAAAAACGAAAACTCTCGGCAACCGCTACGAGAGCGCTTCTTGATTACTCGGGCCCTCCACATTACTTCAAGATAGCCCTCCACATTACTCCGCAACCACCACATTACTGATGATATCCCTCCACATCACTGATGATAGCCCTCCACATTACTTTAAGATAGCCCTCCACAATACTCCGCAGCCACCACATTACGGAAAGATAGTCCTCCACATTACTGAACATCCTCCACGTTACTGAAAGATAGCCCTCCACGTTACTGATGATAGCCCTCCAAAATTACTTCAAGATAGCCCTCCACATTACTCCGCAACCGCCACATTACAGATGATATCCCTCCACATTACTGAAAGATAGCCCTCCACATTACTGCGCACCCTCCACATTACTGAAAGATAGCCCTCCACATTACTGAACATCCTCCACATTACTGCAAAAATCCCTCCACCTTACTGATGATATCCCTCCACATTACTGAACACCCTCCACATTACTGCGAAAATCCCTCCACATTACTGCACATCCTCCACAATACTGCGCAGACATTACCTAGGGTGGTTCAGGATAATTAACGCACAGGCAGCAGGAGAAGATCTACAGTTAACATTAATACACATCTGTGACTCGCATTCCATGAAATAGAATAAGACCATGGTCGAAAAAAGTGTCAAAAAGTGTCAAGGCCTGGAGGATCACTTCAGGAAGTAAAAAGCTTTCTCATGCGTTTTTTTGCTCGGCTAATAGAATGCCGACGACTGGAGGAGCTAACCGATTTGATCAGATGTGGTGTTATTGTATTGAATAGCAAATTTTTATCGCCAGCTGTATTAAAAGCAATCGACACCATCGAAAACAGTATCAATGAATATCCACGCGTTGTTGAAAATGTAATTGATATGGATGATGATCCCATCGAAATAAAAGAGGACTTTAAAACCACAGATTCAGAAGAGGCAGGCATGGAATCAACTTCAAACTCAGATGAAGAAACTGCCAAAGAAAACAAGAACAACAGTGAGTCAAGTCTGGCAAAGTATTGGGTGGATGTGTTAAAAGTAGTTGAATCTAGTGTAACGATGCCACAACGACTGGAGCATTTGCAAATTAATAGATATTATAATCCAGAGTACTACGAGTACCTATGCGCCAGAAAACTACCCACTGCCACTTTGTGGTCAAACCTTTGTCTCGGAGACCTACTAAGATAGCTATGATAGCAGATATGTTGATGAAATTGGGCAGCATCACCCATCAAGAATCAAGCATTTACAAAACAAAACCAGGGTCAAATATAGGGATTCTTTAGCACCTTGAAGAGGAATCCAGGGGTGCTAAAAGCACCATTGGACCAATATGTTACCCGGCTATGGGAGAGTCACAAAGGCCTTCGAAGGCAGTATGTTGATGGTCTTTGGGATGGAATAAAAGCTAAGGAAAAATGTTCAGTGCCTCCTTCAGTTGCAAGAACCTTGGCAAAACGGTTAGCATATAGTGAGGATGATAAAAATGAGCCAGAACGCAATTACCGACCAGTAGAAGAAACTTGGCAGAAATATACTCCAAGGAAGCGAAGCTCGTCAGGATTTTATAGCCCCGGGCAAAGACTTGTATCGTTTGCTGGAAACTCCGAAAGCTTGAAGCCAAACATATCTGATGCAAAGACTCTTCACATGAAGCATGCATTCACAAATTGTCGCAATCAGATTTGGCACATCGTGGCAGCTCAGTCACCGACGGTAGGTGACTGCATGGATAACATCAAGCGTAGATGGTCGAGAATGAAAGAAAGCGAGAAGAATAAATTTTTAAATGAAGAAGAAAGAAAAGCATCTAAGGAAACGCCTTGTGCTTGTGGCCAAACTTGGGATGAGCTGAAGACCCCCATGGTTCAGTGCGATTTATGCAAAACGTGGTATCACGTTCAATGTCAAGGGATAGAGTTAGCTTATTTTGAAACTGCAACCTTCTATCATTGTCAAGAGTGTGTGCAGGGAAATTTTTTCCCTATTGTAAAATTTCTGGCACACAACAAACAAGCATTGGAACCAGGAAATCAAGAGACAGTTAACAAGTATTATACAGAGTGGCAAAATAAAAATGTATGCAATCAAACATTGATAAATGAAATTGACTTCCTTGACAACCATCTGCAGCAAAATGGCAGAAATCGTGTAATGTCAAGACGAGGGATTGGAAATCCATATATGAGGACCTGTTGGATGAATTCCATCATACAGGTCATATGCGGTAGTTGCATCTTCGAGCTGATGGCATCTGCTGAGTCAACCGCAATTTTAAAGCAACTTGATGCACTGTACCTTGACGAAGACATCCGTGCTCTTGCAGACGAGGTTGACTGTCAGATCTCTCCAGAAAAAACAATTCGACTGCTTGGAATTTTTCAACAAAATCATTTACAGCATTTCAAGTAAAGTATCAGAAGGTCCATTTCAAAATTCATTTCTATGCAAAACTGTGAGGCTCTTGATTTGTAGATCTTGTCCAGCAATGAAAGACGAAGCTTTAAAATCTCCTGCTTACCAAATTCGTGTGCCAGATTAAAACGAAGAGCTCTCTTTGACCTCGCTGTTATGGGATGCTGCAGCTTTTCAGTACTCTCTTGAGAAGCAAGGCCCTGGATGCAAATGTGGCTCGTCTCAAAGCGTGCAAAACACGAAAAATAGTAGCAAAGATAGATCGGGCTCGTCCTCGCAAGGCACTTACTACTATCTCTGTATGAAAATTAATGCACCAACGGTTCTTGTTCTTGAGACAAATCGTGTTTATGGTCCTATGCTTTCTGGCCGCCTTAACAAGACATCGATCAGAGTCGAGGAAGTACTGGATATTAAGATATGTGCAAACAGGAATAGTTCGACACCTCTGCTTTATCAGCTCGTTGCAGCAGTTAATCTTGATGTACGAACACAGTATTCTGGGCATAATTATTTTATCATATTTGATGGAAATGGCATTGCAACAACTTTTAATGACACCACTGTAACTAAAATGCCAACGGAAACCAAGCTCCAAGATCCAAAGTTTGCAACAACAACTTACATCCTTTTAATGTAAGATCAGATTATTTTAATGCCAAAGATGCGAGAGGAAATGATTCTTCTACCGATTCCTGCGTCTTAGATTCCCTTCAAGTTGAAGGAGTTCAAAATATTTGGTTACGGAATAATCGGTTTCTTCTAAACTCGACCGGAGTGCATGAAGAAGATATTCTACGAGTAGCTGGGAAAAGATGGCTAAATGACATTTGCATCCAGTCGTGTATTGATGTGTTGTCTAAAGAGGTGTCATCGATCAATGCTAATGCTGTAACAACAAATTTAATAACATCCCTTGCGGAAGGAAGACCAACCAGTGAAGTCTACAACTTAATGACAAATGGTCAATGGCTAGAAAAAGACGTCATTATTTTTCCAGTACACGACCGGTCAAGCAAAAGTCGAGATTTGCATTGGACAGTTGCTGGGATTTTTCAAAAGGTATCGAATATAATTCATTGTGACTCGATGCATAACATCTACCCTGAAGTTTTCTCCATCATTCTCAGCCTCGTAAAGACATGGTGCGCGCACTTTGAAGCACCATTCCAACGGGAACAATGGAGACTGGTAAGTCCCAATGATATCAGTAAACAGACAAACGGCTATGATTGTGGTGTGTATGAATGCCTTTGCAATGCTACATCGAAAAATGCAACTTCCAACAAGACGTGATATGCCTATGTTGCGAATGTGGGTTGCATATAAAATGCTGTGTGCATATGACAGTGATATTGAATGTGATAAACTTCAATCAAACGAAAACAACGAAAATGAAAACGATGCTGATGTTATTTTCCAATAAGATACTGTCCATAGTGACAGTTCCTCGGCTACATCGGACTCAGAAGATTCAAAGTCAATGGTAGATGACGATGAACTAGCCATAAGTTTCAGGAAAAATAAAACAAAACTTGTTGACTTCCTTCGCAAAGCCAGACAGAAATTTGCAAACGGGCAATTGATATCAGAAAGAGTTGCTGCTGTGCTGACCAGCAAGAGAATGTTTTTGTCGAGAGCCTCTAGAGAAACCCAATACCTATTAAAGGCAATGGGCAAAGAAAAATACCAAGCTTGCGTAAACTTGTAGATAGAGAGATCTTTTCGTTTCATAGAGAGCCAAATTACGACAAGCTATTCGACTATGGGGGAATAGTTGCAAAGACAATTCCAGACAATTTTGGTTTGACACGCGGAAATGTTTTCCCCCTGATTGTGATGCCTGAGCTTTTCACACAATTTTATATGGAAACGAAGAATTGCAGCTACAAGGAGGCTATAAAGCAGATGTATCAATCAGATGAAAAAGTTACAGTCTTCCACATTGGTCTTCTCCTACAGGTAAGCTGTGTTAGCTATATATAGAGGTATACCTAATGCCTTCTAAAACGTACATTCTCTCTTCAGTTCGCTTCTATATATCACTCATTCATTTCAAATATTTTGTCCTGCAGGATTCCAAGTCTGCGATTCTTTGGCAAATGTTTCCAACTCCATTAAAAAACTTAATTGACAAGCGTAATATCTATATACAAGGTGCGATATTACGACTAAAGTTTGCCTTTTCTACAATCTTGCCCTCATATCTAATGAAAGGAGATGAAGCTCCTCTTTACGTAAAAATAAGGACAAAACGTGAAGATTTTAGGCAAGTTTCCATTACGGCCCGCGTTCCTCGTTTTGGAACACCCATCTTCTTTTAATGTTAACACAATGTATAGGGCTCTTCCTAACAAATTTCCTGAGGAGACTTTCGAGAACGTTTTCTACAATTTCGAACTGGACACTACAATATACTGAACATTGGCTTTTCATTCCGAACATTTTGTTAGTTAGAAAAACTAACTGACTTTTTGAAGTCTTATGCCGATGTTTGTTTCTTTCTTTGCTTTTGAGTGGTTGAACGGAATATTTCAAATGACTACAGCCAGGCCAAGTGTCTCTTTGTAAACCAGGATCTGAAGTTTTGTCCTGACGATACGGTTAGTGGAATATGTTTATGTCTTCAATCTGATCGAGGACATTGTTGTGAATTTGAGGTTTGAGGTCACAAAGAAAATAAGGTCCACAATAACATTTCAAGCATATATTCAGCAATGATAAAAACACAAGCAACAATTTACAAGAGTTCCCTTAGTGATACTTTCCATTTTGGTATACGTTTACCTTGCGTGTTCTATCTTACTGTTACGCCTGCCACCTGACTACGAACTCTCTTCAAAACAGACGAATGTTTCGAAAAGTCGTCACCATGGGAAGAAACTTGACTAGCACCTGCGAACAGGGAGGACTGGGAACAAGGAACACCCAAAGACGGTGACACTTCTCAACAGACAGCATTTGCGACTGCTACATCTAGTGACATTCTTGGTTGCTTCCTTTCATGATTAGGCGGCACCAAGCCATCCTTTATTAGCTCAACTACATTAGCAGTAACACAGTTGATGCACTGAATGCCGCCGTAAACTTGAGTGTAGAAGATAATTTATAGTTACTTCTTGACTTCTACAGGCAATTCAAAATGGTAAAGACTTTAAGCATACAATCAGTCAGCTTTATGAAAAATATTAAACAAAAACACCCTAAGACGGGTAGGGGAAGTCATTGTTCAGTATGTCGAAGACATTTCTGGCATGTACTTATTCTTTGCGATAATGCGTGAAGGTAATGAAAAGATATCGATTCTAAAATTTATAAAGTGCAACAAATTCATAATTATTTTGCATTGACTCTATTCTTCTGTTTTACATATAGATATCGGAAACAAATTTAAGAAATCAGAAAAGGACATCAATCATATCATTTCTACAATGCTGAGATGCTTGGCGAAGGCTGAAGAAATGAAAGTAAAGTCCTTAGCAATCCATCTACATCCCTTCAATATTAAAAGAACTCCGTCAAAAGATCTTAATAATTTCATTGGTGCATTATTCGACATCATTACCAAAAAGGATGTTACAACTTCCAGTTTAAGAGTCGTCCGATTAATAACAGCACAGAACAAAGTACAGAACGCTTTAAGAAAATCAATCTCAATGAAAGGAACAGTAAATTGGGCTAAAACCTAATGCTATACAGATGTGTGCACATATACAAACAAATGGATATGTTTAGATGCCTGCTAAATTTCTCGTTTTTCCTGCAAAACCGTGGAACGGAAATAAATTGTTTTTATTTTTGTTGTTAGCCTATATAGTGCAGTTTACTGTTATATCAAAGACTTTAAGATATCTTGTTGGAAAGCCGAGCTATAAGACATTTACTACAGGCAAGACGTTGAAAAACTGTGACGTCATGCATTATTGCAAAGAATAAGTTTTTTCGGGGACACGGTAGAGGTGACAGAAATTGTTTTTATGTTTGTGGTTGGCCTATTTAGTGTAGTTTACGGTTACATCAAAGACTTTAAGATATCTTGTTGGAAAGCCGAAATATAAGACATTTACTACAGGCAAGACAATGAAAAACTGTGACGTCATGTGAAGACGTCTCTTACATGTCCCGTTTTTCCAGCGAAACGGTAGGGGTGACACAAATTGTTTTTATGTTTATTGTTAGCCTATATAGTGAAGATGACGGTTATATGAAAGACTTTATTATATCTTGTTGGAAAGCCGAGATATAAGACATTTACTACAGGTAAGACATTGAAAAACTCTGACGTCATGCGAAGACATGTCTTACACTTCCCGTTTTTTATCAGGAACAGTTATTCATATAAAAATAGTTTTTATGTTTAATTATACCTAAGATAATGTACCTCAAGGTTATAAAAAAGAAACAATGAAGTTTTTATGTTTTAGTTTGTTTTTTTACAGTGACACTGATGTGGCTGCGAATATTCGTCTGGAATGTGAATCTGTGTCCAGACAAATATTCGTCCAACTTTGAGACGGTATATCGTAAGTGGGGTCTGAATCTGAGTCTGGACGAATATTCGTCTACAGTACATTGTATTTGCTCAGCTTGTTCCTTGCGCACACCAACAGCGAGGTTTGGTAAGTACCTTACTAATTTTATTAACCAAAATCTTTTTATCAAATATTTTGGCAATTTACAGTAACAGTTTTTGAAGCCGAAGAAAGTTGGACTCCAGCCAGCTAGGAGTATTCAGCTCGTTTCGGAAGCAAAAATCGGAACATGAGACGAGTCCTCTTTCCTTCAGCCAGTTTGAGATTGAATCCATATACCTTTGGTGCCTGAATGATCCAGAGTTTGTCTGCATGATATATGATTGTGTCCTCTGCATTTTTTACCATCTTAGAATGCTGTATCACATTACATCAGTTATCTTTAAACAACATGATGAACAATAAGGGGGCACAAATTGATCCCTGTGGCCTAACCATCAGTTATTTATTACAATTTTTATGTGAAATTAAAGCTTATTTCTTATACAGTTCACTGGCTTTTTCTTTGTTCCAACTTTTACTTTCATTTTATTGTCGATCGGCAATATATAATGAGCAAACTAATCAAAAACAAAATTTTTTTTCGAAGGTCCTGTGCGAAAATTTGCTGTTGCTTCGCCGTGCCGCCATTAACCTGTCTCATTTCACGCTGAAAATCTGCGGGATGCTCTGCGATCCAATGCGGTGTCTTTTTTGTTTGGGTCACGTGAGATTTTCAACTGAAAATTTTCATTCAAAAACTTTGAAACGTCACAGAATCGTGACCCGCGGGTGCAACAACACGCAACATATGTCATTCGATAGCTTAATGTGTGCTTTATACGGCCGTCTCGTTTGCTTTGTCAACAGGACAAGCGAATTGACGCGAAATTGTCTTTTACGTCACTGCGTAATTCCCGAAGGGATTATTTTTGTCTCTTTTTAGGCCACGATTCATAATAAGCATAATCACCTTTTTGTGTTTTCGGTGTTTTACAGCAATAAAGTTTATATCTTAGTTTTAAAATGGTTTAAATTTGCATGTTATCTTAATGACGCAACAAAATCACGTAAAAAAACAGTTTACTCCAGTCAATTGAGATGACGCAACCACCAAATCAAGAAAACAAACATCGACAGAGTCGAGAATATTCTGAAATAAATTCTTAATTGTCTTCTTACTTTCACTGTTTTGTTGCGATTGTGGAACAAAGCAAATATAAAAGAAATGAACAAATGATAAACGCCTTCATCGTTTTCCAACAGCACTCGAACTTTTAAGAAACTTATTCCTTGTTTCTTGTGGATGCACGAATGGATGTGCCAGGAAACACGGCGATCATTCTAGACGCTTCGAAACCCCGTGACGCAGCACCGAAATGGATCTTACCCCGTGACCGGACGTACCCATAGATTGGTTGCGCGAACGAGGTCGATTGTTCCCAGAGCGTGGCGAATTGCCAACGGGGAGCTCGCGGGGTTTGTGCCTGAAATGTTTTCGAAGGGCGGGGGAATGCTGCCTAAGTGTACACAACGTACGCTCTTTTGTTTTCTTTTTGTTTTTTCGCGCGACATTAGACCAATATCGAGAAGAATAATCGGTATTTGCCAAGCTGTGTCACAGCTGGAAGCAGCCTGGCCCGAACGAGGCGATGATGACAAGGTACCACGTCGGTGGCTCGATCAAGCACGGGAGTTGGCGAACCGGGGAGCGGCCGAACTTCGGATCGAACTCTTACAAGGAAACGCCATCGCCAAGACCACCGCCTCCTTAGCGTATTAGTATAGAGATTAGTTAAGGATCAGTAATGATTAGTTAGGGATCAGTAAGGAATAGGTTAGGATCAGGTAATGATTAGGTTAGGATCAGGTAATGATTAGTTAGGATCAAATTGCCCCTGCAACTCCTTTTTTGTCCAAAATTGATTTGCATTTCTCGAGAAACCTAACAAGAGCTTGTTGAGTACTGTAGCCTTCCCGACATCCACAGAGATATTGAAAGAGGAAAGATTCCGAGTAAGCTACAATATTTTCAGACATCAAACGCTCATAAACCTTAGAAATTGCGGACAGAATAGTTATTTATCTATAACTGCCCTTAGCCAGTTGGTCTTTTGCTTTGAACATAGATGTTACATCGCCTGTTTTAAGTTCAAAAGGAAAAACTCCATCGTCAATACTAGCATTGAAAAGCCCTTGCAGTATGCCGGTGAAAATGTCCAAATTTTCTTTAAAAATTTTACCTGGAATGCTGCCAATAGGAGAAGCTTTGTTTATTTTTAGCTCTCTTAATTCTCGTAGTTCTTGTTCATCGAAGGGCAGCGACACACGATCAGACGCAAACTTGAGATCGATCTTGACATGATCTTTTCTATTCCATATTAAACAATTCCAGGCTAAACGGCATTGCAACAAGAAGGGCTTCTCTGAGCCAGATAAGAAAAAACGAAGTCTATTACAGCGTCGCACAAGTACTGTATGTCTTCTCTGTAATATAAGCTAGTGGCACAGTACAGCCTCTCGCAAGCAATGTCTGTCCACAACCTACCCGATAGTAGAGCCTTACCTTGCCACACTTTTCTTTCCTTTTCTATCTCCTTGCTACTGAAGCTAAGTAAGATACTTCTATATATATATATATATGAAATTTTAAGAAATAAACAGGAAACATTAAAATTCGTGAAGATAAAGAAACTAATGAAATACCGAAGCACCAATACAAAGATTGTTTTGGCTAACTCTCTTGCACCTAACGGACTTAACAGAACTACAGACCGCTAACCCAGTCTTTTTTACTTATTTTTTTAACAGCTAACTATATCAATAATGATTAATTACTCTTATCCATAAAATACCCTCTGCCCAAACCAGTTCCATCTATTTTATTTACTTACTTCGAATTTCATCTCATCCTGTGCTTTCCTGTCCGCCTCTTTTCATCTCACCCCGCAACTTCATCCACTATTACATCACCTACACACCACCCACTGAGCTCCATCAATCATAATCAACCACCAAATTTGAATTTCTGTAAAATATTTTTATTCGTTTATTACTCTGATGAAGCCCTGAATGCCGGGGCGAAATATTAGTATAAAAAATTCGTCTTTTTTGCTTCGTCTTCTCGTCGCTTTGCAGCGTTACTGCCTCACTGCTTTATTTTATTTTATTCGCCGCAAGAATCGAAAGATCCGACGGGACAGTTTGCAGTTCGTGGCCTTTTCTCTCTATCAATTCTTGTGCAACACAAGGAATTACTAATTTCTCACTAAATATTTTTTAATCTCATTAAACTCATGTCAGCTCTACATCGATCTCCAAGAACTTACAAGAAGTTAACGAATCTGCAAATTGCAAACAGAAAATCCCTATGACAACATTACAAGTTAGCCAACCATATTAGAGTAAAATCAAAAAGGTAAAATATTTATATTATTTGCTATAAATAAAATTAAACACAAATGGTCAGATTATGGTAACTACGGTGATTTCATATGAACAATAAAAAGCTAAAAACAAAGCATAAACAATTACCATGCGGCCGCAGGACAGCGCAAAGATGCGTGGGTTTTGATAGAACAATTAATTCTTTTGTTTGTGAATCTTGCGTTTACATCACCCAGCCCGATGAGGTGAGATCCGTGGTCAAAGGACGTGAATCTCACCTTGCCGGGATCTGCGGGAACAAAAGAATCTTTTGTTTCTTCACTTTGCGTTTATATGGAAAGCGGGCCAGCCCGGTCAGGCGAGGTGAAATCCTGACAGGAAAGAATGGAAAGTGTTAATAAACACGGCTACAATCATTGCCAAAAAGGCAGGGACACTTCAAGCTTTTTTAAAATTCTCGCTCTAAAGACGCATACCCCCTCCCCATTGAGTCGAGTGGAGGAAGGTCTAATTACCCAAATATGTTGTAATGGGACGGGGTTTTTAAGGTAAAACATACTAATGACATACTGTCCCCAATATTTTTGGCGAGGATCAATCATCGCCAAAATTGCTGGGACACTTCAAGCTTTTTTAAAATTCTCGCTCCAAAGACACATACCCCCTCTCCCCGACTCAATGTTGGTGAAACCAATGTTGCATCTTATTCGAAGCAGAGACAAAATAAAAAAGGCCGCCGTTAGGCAAAAATCTCAGCTACTTATGAACACATATAGGCAATTGAGAAACAAAGTAAATAAGCTTAACGTTTCCCTTAAAAAGCAGTATTTTTCGGAGAAAATTCTTCTACACGAGGGTAACAGTTGAACGATAACTGCAATAACATTGCTGACAAAAGGAAATCTCCGAAACCATGAACAATTTCTTCTGTTCTGTTGGGAAGGATCTTGCTGAAAAAATTCCTGCAACACCAAATCCACTGCTTTCTGGGGATTATCAGCTGAATTTTCAAAATAAAAAGTTTCACTTTCAATCCGTCGGAGTCCGGGATATAAGAGAGGCAATCTCCAAATTAAAAACCTCGAAAGGCTTTGGAAATGACACAATCTCTAGTTATTTCCTTAAGTTAGCCATGCCGTTCATAGAGAACTCACTGGTTTTCCTGTTCAACACATCACTGGAAACAAGTCTGTTTCCTGACTGTTGGAAAATAGCTAGAGTCACTCCTATTTTTAAAGATGGAGATAGAGCTGACAAGTCAAATTATAGACCGATCTCTATACTACCTGTCATTTCCAGGCTATTCGAGAAAATTGTTTTCAACCAACTGTACCAGTACCTGAATGGAAGTGAACTTCTCTATCAAAACCAGTCTGGTTTCAGAGAGTTTTATTCCACAGTCACTTGCCTACTTAAAAACAGTGACGACTGGTACAGTGGGTTGGATACTGGACACCAAGTTGGACTGGTATTCATTGACCTAAAAAAAGCCTTTGATACTGTCGACCACAAACTGCTGTGCCAAAAACTGACACACTACGGTGTCTCAGATAGAGAGCTTTCTTGGTTTGAGTCTTATCTCACAGACAGAAAACAGTATTGCAGAGTCGGAGGCGTAGATTCAAGCATTGGCAAAATTGATATCGGGGTCCCACAAGGCTCCTGCCTCGGACCCCTACTCTTTCTAGTTTATATTAATGACCTGCCATTTGGTGTCCAGAATTCGACTGTTTCCATGTATGCAGATGATACTAGCCTGTATATCCAATCTAAAAACATCACTCAGCTGAACGAGGCATTAAATGACGACCTTGAAAGCCTTGACAATTGGTTAAAGGGTAACAAACTTTCACTGAATGTCATTAAAACACAGTCAATGCTCATGTGTACTAGACCTCGCTTTCAAGCCTTAGTAAACAATGGCGATGAACTGTCTCTTAAAATAAAAAATAAACCTTTAGATGTAGTCCAATCGGTCAAATACCTTGGCGTAGAGGTTGACAGACATCTCGACTGGAGCGACCATACCAGAGCTGTTGCTGCAAAGGTTTCCAGAGCCATTGGATTTCTAAAGTATGCCAGACCGTTCATCCCTTTCAAAACTTTGAAAGCGTTGTACACAAGTATTGTTGAGCCTCATTTCAGGTACTGTTGTTCTGTCTGGGGTTGCTGCGGCTCTACGCAAATAACCAAGCTGCAAAAGCTTCAAAACAGAGCTGCGAGAATCGTAACGAACAGCAGCTATTATTCTCCAGGACTAACATTAGTTAGCCAGCTGGGCTGGAAGACCATTGAGACTCTCATCAATGAAGAGCTGCAAATTATGGTCTACAAGTCTATTAATGGACAGGCTCCTCAGTACTTGTGTGATCTATTTACAAAAAACTCAGCTTGCACTTCTTTCAACCTGAGAAATACCTTTACCGATTTGAGACTCCCAAAGAGGAGTTCCTCAAATGGGCAGAGGTGTTTCTCATTTAGAGGTGCAAAGCAATGGAACTCTCTCTCAGCTGAGTGTAAAACGGCACCCTCCCTTAAAGCATTTAAAAAAGTAGTCGCCTAAATCATTGAGGAAAATGTTCAAATAAAAAATGTAAGGATATATTTTACCATTTTAATCGTTTTTAGTTTGGAGGGCCCCTTGAAAATCAGCCTGCGGGTTGAAGGACTACCTTCCTCTTATATGCTTTTATACTATTTATCTTCACTGTATTAGTAAACCTTTTTTTTTTTTAAATGAAATGAAATGAAAATGAAATGAAAAAAGAAAATAGACATTCCAGGAAAGCAGAGACACTGGACCTTTTCAGACTATTTTAAGCTATGATGTTGCATAACCTTAAACGCGTGATTAGAAAGTTGAGTGTAAAATGTAAGTTCTAGTTTGATGTTTTGTTATGTTATAATTCAGAAAATACTAGATCATTATCAGTTATTTGTTGTCGTATACTGCAACCTTGTATAATCGCAACACAATGGCACCCCAAAATGGCGAGTCGAGACCTTGATATTCAGGCCGCTTGCAAGAAAATCGAGACAAAAACAAAGCTGTTGGAATTCATATCTGATGAAACTACAGCAATCAGGAGACAACTTAACATCTACGGAACGAGAATCGAAGAGATTTTGGAACTAAAAACCATAATCCAAGAAGCAAAGATCGAAAATGACAATAATCCGCAAGAAATCCGAGCTTGGAGTTCGTGTATAGACAAGAATTTCAAGGAATTTAATCCAATCATGGCAGAAATGAAAGCAGCCTTGAAAGAAATAAAATAACAAGAACAAAGTGAGGAGTAAAAACAATTCTTATTCACAAAACAAAAACAACTGGAGGTCGAAAATAAAATGGAAAGGAAAAAATTGGAGCAACAGATGAAATTCGAGAGAAAATTACCAAAATTGATCATAATGAAATTTCAGGGAACCAATTTAAATTGGCTTCGGTTTTGGAACCAATTTGAAGCCGAAATAGACAAAGCAAAAATTCATTCTGTCACAAAATTTTCGTACCTAAAGAAGCTTTTGGTGCCTAAAGTTATAGCCCAAATAGAGGGGTTACCCTTCACACCTGAAGGGTATGAAAGAGCTAAGAATATATAAAAGACCACATATGGGAAAATAACTGAGGTTGTAAATGCTTATATTCAAAACATCACCTCCCTTCCAACCATCAAAGGGAGGAAACGCTGTCGAGATTCACGAATTCGATGGAAAGCTTTTAACTAATGTACAGGCTTTAGAATCTTTAGAAAAGCTGAAAAAGCTAAAGGGCTTTGCGAGGGCTACTCTTGATAAACTGAAGGGTATTCGCTCAGAATTGGCATGTCTTGACGAGGAATGGTGGAAATGGGGCTTTTCAGAGCTTCTAGAAAACCTGAGGAGGTGGACAGAAGGAAACCCAATATCCCAAAACGACAGAAGGACAAATGTCAACTTTTCTGAATTCAACCCCGCTAGACAACCAAAGAGAGAGAAAGTATTTCAAACAAGGCAGCAAGAAGGGAGAAAGAGAGCATGCGTATACTGTGAGAGCAATGAGCACATTTAAACTGACTATGATACTGTTACAGAGGTTGCTGAGAGAAAAGATTATTTGCAAAAGAAAAGGCTGTGTTTTAATTCTCATCGGGCAGCAGAATGCAGAGTGAAGACTAATTGCAAGATCTGTAGCAGCAGGCACCATACATCTGTCTGTGACAAGAAAGACATGAAGCCAGAACAGGCTCTATTGGCCACAAGAGAGCAAGGAATAATATACCCGGTAGTCCTTGTTAACGTAAACGGCATAACCTGCAGAGCATTACTTGACACGGGAGCAGGGAGCTCGTATATCTCAGCCAAGTTAATAAAGCTAATCGGAAAGAGACCAGCATCCACACAGGTCAGACAAATTAACATTATGATGTGTACAACAACCAAAAGGAATGAAGTTAATAATGTGGAGGTAAAAGATACAAAGGGAGATCTTGGTCTCAAAGTTGATGTGAACAAAGTAGAAAAAGAAGTATTACTGGCAGCTTCAAACCAACAACATGAGCAAATCCTAGCCAAGTACTTGCATCTGAGAGGAATAACAATGGCAGACCAAGATCAGAAAGCTGAATTACCTATTCATTTGATAGTTGGTGCATCAGAGTATGCAAAGATTTAAACAGAGACTAAACCAAGAATCGGAAAACCTGGTGAGCCAATTGGGAACTGACTAGATTAGGGTGGACGCTATTATCACCTGGTGCAGAGATCGATGATTAAAAAATGTTCTTTGCGAAATCATCAATGGCAGACTACGACAAGCTTTGCAGCCTTGATGTATCAGGCTTACGAAATTCTGAAGAAAATGAGTCACCAGATTATAGCGAGTTCAACGAGCAGCTGAATCAGAGCCCTGAGGGATCCTACGAGACAGGGTTGATTTGGAAAAACACGAAGCAAGAACATCGAGACAACAAGGATGGCAGCAGAGCGAGACTAAACAAGCTTCTTCAAAAACTACAGCAACAACCAGAGCTTTTTGAACAGTACGATCGAATAATGAGAGACCAACAGGAAAATGGAATCATTGAGGAAGCACAGAAAGAGCCAGTCGGGAACGTTTTCTATCTTTCACACAAACCAGTCGTGAGAAAAATGGCAGAGACTACAAAGGTGTGGATAGTATGTGATGCTTCAGCAAAAGCAACAACCAAGTAGAGTCGAAATACCAAGAAGTATTACTTGTGCAGTAGAGCCCATAAAAAGTATTGAATTACATGCCTTTGGAGATTCAAGTAGTTATGGGACCTCAACAGCAGTCTACATCGTTGTTTGCCAGAATTTAGGAGTCAGCTAGGGACTCTTAACTGCCAAATCAAGAGTGGCAAAGAAGGGACTCGCTATACAGAGGCTAGAGCTTACTGCCGGCTACATGGCAGCTAATTTGATATCAAATGTCAAAGCGGCTCTTGAAGGATTTTCAGTCAAATCCTGTTATGGTTGGTTGGACAGCACAGTCGCCTACACGGGATAAAGGGTTCTGGTGAATACAAACAGTTTGTTGAAAATCGAGTGAGACGGATTCGACTGAAAGATTTTATAGTCTAGAAACATGTGGGCACAAAAGAGAATCCAGCAGATATAGGAAGCAGAGGCTCCCAGGGCAACAAAATCCTATGTCAATGGTTTAGCAACCTGAATGGTTAGCAAACAAGGATAGATTGCCAACCGAGATCACAACAAGAGAAACTGAAACGACAGAGGCTGAAGCGAAGCCAATCGAAGATATCTTCAGAGTAGTCACTGTCAAGAATGATGAAGTGGATCAGATCCTGGACAACTTCAGTTTCAGAAAGACAATGCGTGTAGCAGGCTGGATTAAGAGATTTACTGAAAACTGCAGAACAAATAAAGCTGAACGACGCAGAACAAATTAACTGGTGAATACGCAGAGTTCAGGATAGAGCCATCGGAACTGACATGTTTGAACATGACATACAAGCATTGAACCTACAGCAGAACGAAAAAGACATCTTTGAGTGCAAAGGACAAATTCAAGGCAATTACCCTGTTTATCTTCCAAGAAATGAGACATTTACTGGAAAACCTGTAACGGAATGTCATCTCATCACTTTGCACGGGGGAGTTGTTTTAACAATGACGGAGGTACGACGGAAATACTGGGTACCACGACTCAGACAGCTTGTAAAGAAGCTAAGACATAACTGCAGAGGATGCAAAGATTCCATGCTAGAGCCGTCCATCAACCACCTCTAGGAAACCTACCAAGGGCCGAACTGAAGGTTCAAGGCCATTTGAGGTCATCGGCCTTGATCATGCAGGGCCAATCATGTACAAAGAGAAAGCCAAATCTGAAGTGAAGGCATATAGCTATATTGTTATTTGCTTGCAGTTTAACAGATGCAGCTTTCATAAAAGTCGTCACAGATATTAATGTCGAGCAATTCAAGCCAAGCCTAAAGGAACTAATAGCAAGAAGAGGAAGGCCATTAAAAATCTATTCGGATTGCGCAAAGACATCTGTAGCAGCTTCTAAGTGGGTGAAGACAATCATGAAGAATGAGACACTCAAGAACTTCCTGATCAAAAATGAAATAACGTGGCAATTCAATCTGAGCAAGGCCCCATGGTCGGGTGGACAATTTGAAGGGATCATTGGCTTGATTAAGCAGTCTCTTTACAAAGCAGTCGGAGAAGCCCTCCTGAGACTTAACGAGTTAAAAGAAGTCATGTTGGACATCGATATGGCATTGAACGACAGACCACTCAGCTACGTAGAGGACGACATAGACATTTCAAAGAATAGACATTTCATAGACAATAGACATTCCAGCGGAAGCAGAGACTGGACCTTTTCAGACTATTTTAAGCTTTGATATTGCATAACCTTAAGCGCGAGATTGGAGAGTTGAGAGTAAAATGTCAGTTCTAGTTTTGATGTTTTGTTATGTTATAACTCAGAAAGTACTAGACCGTGAGTCATTTGTTGTCGTAGGCTGCAACCTGGTATAATCGCGACAGTGCTCCTTTAACATATCATTGTAGACTCGGTATGCCCTATGCTACAATTAGTTTAGGACCTCGAGTGTGTGTTTTGGTTAAAGTTGAGTTATATTTTTATCTTTGAGAGGAAAAGAGAGAAAACAAACATTGAAGTTAAATTGTACTAGGAAATGAAGGAATTTGAAAAGCTTAAAATTCTTTAGTATTTTTACGGATGAGCGTAATAAGATTCAGAGTTGATTCCCTAAGAAAATTATACATGAAAACAACGTAAGAAAATGTTTGCGACTACGTCTGCAAACCCAGTGTTCAGTGTCTAAAAGGAACTCTGCCTAAACTTAAGATTACCTCATTGAAGAATGCACGCGATTTTCCTTCAATCGTTATCTTGCTGCGGGCGCCTCAAGGCTTGTGCACACGCGCGAAGGCTAAACATGAGGTTTTAAAGAGATTTATAGGCGTTATAAGATTCATAAGATTTATAAATATTATGGAGATTTAAGTAGGTTGCAAACTGGGCGCCATAGCGCAGTGACGTCATCAGCGACGTCATCAGGTCGCGCTATAGTGCGACGGTTTTTATGGATCTAGCATGCTGGTTTCTCCAACCTCGTTTTCAAGAGTTCTTGCAATGCAGTACACTTGTCTGAAACCGCTAGCCTCGTTTCCGATTTAACAACCTTTGCAATCGGTTTGACTCTACAAGTTTCCAGAAGTCTCCAGAAGTTTCTAGAAGTTTTGAATGTAGCGTTTTTCCAATGTGACGCTCGAATGTATCCTGCAAATCTCTATCATCGAGAAAGAGAAAATCACTCGCAATGTTCCAGAAGTTTTGAGAAGTTTCCAGAAGATTCGACAAGTTTCCAGAATGAAGGAAGTCCCTGATTTAACAAAGAATCTTCATAGTATAGCTATATAAATCGAGAAGAAGCAACAGTGTGGTCATACGACTCGATAGATGCGATAATGATTTCAGCAGCGTTCCTGATATTCAACGCTGTGAAGAAGGAGTGCGAATTAACTAGAAAAAACCTAGTTGCATATTCTTTGGAGAGGAACTATGAATATCACAATTTAGGAGTTATATCTTTCGAGAGACAATCAATCCCAATCAGCAGTTCATACTATTATTGGATGCGAGATCTTCTAACATATGCAAGAGCTAGCTCTAATAACTCAATAAAGTCTCAAGTAGAACAACATCAAGTCTTTTCCAAGCTAGAAGCTAAAGACCTAGTTTGTGGACTTTTTCCAATTATGGATAAAGAAGGAAATTGGGGAAGAATGGCTGTGTTAATGATTTTCATTGACGAACTTGCTGAGGGTTTAATGAAATATCATGATAGGACTGTAGCAACATCATTCATAGAAGAAATAAAAGAAGAAATCAATGATAAAGCATTAGGAGATTGGGTTGAAAAACTGTTAATTGACTCTGAATGTTTTATGTTATATTGATAAGTTGTCTTAAATTTCTACATTCAATTATATAGAAATAATGCTAAATTCAATTAATGGAAATGAAGTTGGTGATTTACAAGATGTTTATATCTATTTAAAAAAAATATACCAACAGATTAACAATAAGTATAATAAAAGAAGCGCATTCCTTTATCATATACGAAAACTACGGCGTGCGCAGTTGGGCTTGGCGGGAAATACAGAGGACCGGCTTGCAAATATTGCACCTTCAAGCATCTAGATATAGTAGCAAACAGCCACGAGATTCCGATCGTCTTCCACAATCTAAAAGGAATAAACTGCTATCTCATTGGTTGAAACGTATAAAAGCATACTTTTATAGAACTATTAGCTGAAGACTTGGGAATTGGTACATAGAACAAGTCCATAATGGAGATTCAAAATATATATCTACAATATATGTATAACCATTAACTCAGCATGCACAGTAGCTATATCAATAAAGATAAGAGCTAGAGAACTGGGAAGTAGTATGTAGAACAAAGAAATAATAGAGATTTGAATGATGTATGTCATATGAATATTCATCAAATGGCGCATTCGTAATAGCAATATCTCTAATAGCTTATGGCTTAATCCATGGTTTATAATATCCTTATATCATTTATATGCAAATATTATCTAAACATTACAATATATTGCCTATATACTCTATGAATAATAGCAATTTATTTATGGCATCGTTTTCAAAGAATGTTCACACAAAATCAAATATTTCTAACAGACAACTAATGAAGAATAATTTCTAAACATTTTTTAGGTATAGCTATTTCTAGTTATTTCCATAGTATGGGAATAATTGAGTACTAACATATTCAACTTCTTTCACACCAGCATCCTCAGAATTACTAGCTTCCTCTTCTTCATCATTCTTCGCTTGACGTATGATGAGATATTTTCTTTCTCAATAGCATAATCTAAGGCCTCTTGCATATCCATACCATCTTCCTTTTGTGCTTTTTGCATCGTTGCTATGACTGCATTCACAACAGCATCATTTTCAAAACTTCTATTATATAGAAATTTACGTCTGAAAATGTATGTTTTCATTTTCATCCACTTCTTACGCATTGAAGGCCATACATTCCCTAAAGGAAGATCCTCCTCAGTGTTGACAGTTTCAAGATTGTCATGGTCATTTTCAGCTTCTATATCATCATCATCTGAGTCACATTCTTCGCTACTCTCCTCGTGCATCTCCTGTTCATGTCGCTTAACATTACTTTTAAACTTGGAAGAGAATTCACAACAATCACATTTATACTGATTCATGGTTAGCTGTTTACTTATAATTGTCGACTACCTCTTAAACACCTGAGTCCTAGAGCATAAACTCGCTTGAATTTATAGACTGATTCCTCCACTCAATATGATGTGAGAAAGGAATTCCACACTTGCACAGGAAGGATGTTGCCAACCAAATCATACCTAATCCATAGTTAATCCTTACTGATCCTCACTAATCATTGCTAATCCTTAACTAATCATTACCTAATCCTTAACTAATCATTATCTAATCCTTACAAATCATTACTAATCCTTAACTAATCATTATCTAATCCTTACTAATCACTACTAATCCTTACCTAATCATTACCTGATCCTTACTGATCCTTAGCTAATCCTTACCTAATCCTTGCTAATCGTTGCCTAATCCTAAGCAGATCCTTACTGATCCTTAGCTGATCATTACTGATCATTAGATAATCTTTACCTAACCCTTGCTAATCATTGCAAATCATCACTTAATCTTTACTGATCCCTCACTAATCTTACTGATCATTCGATTATCCTTACTGATCCTTACCTAATCATTACTAATCATCACTTAATCCTTACTGATCCTCGCTAATCCTTACTGATCCTTAGCTAATCCTTACTAATCCTCTCTAATCATTGCTGATCCTAACTAATCATTACTTAATCATTACTGATCCTTACTGATATTTAGCTAATCATTGCCTGATCCTAAGCAAATCCTTACTGATCTTTAGTTAATCCTTACTGATCATTAGATTATCTTTACCTAATCCTAAGCTAACCATCGCTAATCCTAACTGATCATTACTTAATCCTTGCTAATCCTTACCTAATCCTTACTGATCCTTACTTATCCTCACTGCTCATTATTGATCCTTACTGATCCTTACTGATCATTGCTGATCCTAACTAATCATTACCTGATCCTAACCTAATCATTACTTGATCCTAACCTATTCCTTACTGATCCCTAACTAATCATTACTGATCCTTAACTAATCATTACCTGATCCTCACTAATCCTTACTGATCCCTAACTAATCCTTACTGATCTTTAGCTAATCCTTACTAATCATTACTGATCTTTGCTGATCCTAACCTAATCCTTACTGATCCTTAGCTAATCATTACTGATCCTTAACTAATCATTACCTGATCCTCACTAATCCTTACTGATCCCTAACTATCTCTATAATAATGTGCGGAGTAGGTGTGGCGTTGGCGCACGCGTTTCCTCGTAAGAGTTCGATCCGCGGTTCGGCCGCTTCCCTGTTCGCCAACTGCCGTTCGCCGTCGAGACACCGACTTGCTACCTTGTCATCATCGCCTCGTTCGTGGCAGGCTGCTGCCAGCTGCGCCGCGGCCTGGCAAATACCGATCATTGTGCCCGATATTGGTCTAATGACGCGCGAGGAAACAAAGGCAGACAAAAGATGTACAGTTAGGCAGCATTCCCCCGCCCTTCGAAAACATTTCAGGCACGAACCCCGCGAGCTCCCCGTTGGCATTGGGCCACCCTCCGGGAACAATCGACCTCGTTCCCGCAACCAATCGTCGGGAACGTCCGATCACGGGGTTAAATCCATGTCGGTGCTGCGTCAGGAGTTTTCGAAGGGTCTAGAAGGATCCCGTGTTTCGTGGCACATCCATTCGTGCATCCTCAAGGAGCGAGGAATATATTTCCTACAAGTTCGAGTGCTGATGGAAAATGGTGAAGGCGTTTATCATTTGTCCAGTTCTTTTATGTATGTTTCGTTCCACAATCGCAACAAAACAGGGAACGTAAGATGAGAATTAAGAATTTATTTCAGAGCATTCTCGGTTCAGTGGATGTTTGTTTACTTGATTTGGTGGTTGCGTCATCTCAACTGGAGTTTTGTTTACGTGATTTTATTGCGCTAGCTCAGTTCACTTGAGTAAGCTGTCAACCTAACTCAAGGTCAGTGCGAATTTATGTCTTATTGATTTATGGTATGTGTTATTAAATTTATCGAATAAAATTCGATGTCAAATAGAGTGAATGGTAGAGTGAATACACTTATTTTTTGTTAAATTGCAACTGTTGCGTCGTTTCAATTCATTGGACCATGTCCTTCTAGCTATTTTACGTTAACGACCCTAAATGGTTCTGAGTGTGTAAAAGTGGGGAGGGGGAATTAGGGAATCGAGGAATCGGAAACATGACGTCAAGGTGTTTATCGTTTGTTCAGTTCTTTATATTTGTTTCGTTTCACAATTGCAACAAAATAGTGAACGTAAGAAGAGAATTAAGAATTCTCGAGGACATACCATCATATTAAGGGAATCTATGGGTATTTTGGAGTTTCATCAAGGGGGGCGTAACCCCTTGACTTGAATTAAGGGTGTACAATGGTATTAATGAAATATATTCATGAGGTACATCAGATAAATTAGGGAATTGAACGATTGGGAACATGTTAAGCGGATCCAAGGGTATTTAGGAATCGTATTAAACTGGGCAGCCAAGTAACTAGGCAACTGGGTAACCCAACCACCGAGCAACAGCGCAACTGAGCAACTCGGCAACTAGGGGAACCGATCAACCGGGCAACCGATCAACCGGGCAACTAGGAAACCATGCAGCTTGCATCTGAGCAACTAGGCAACTGAGCAACTAGGCAACGAAAGCAATGAAGGAACTGGGGAACCAGACAACTGTGAAACTGGGAAACCGAGCAACTGGACAAGTGGGTAACCGAGTAACTGGGAACTAGGCAACCAAGCACATCAGCGACAGGGCAACAAAGCAATTAGGCAAGTGAGCAACTGAGCGACTGGGCAACTGAACAACTAGGCAACGAAAGCAATGATGGAACTGGGGAACCAGGCAACTGTGAAACTGGGAAACCGAGCAACTGGACAAGTGGATAACCGAGTAACTGGGAACTAGGCAACCAAGCACATCAGCGACAGGGCAACAAAGCAATTAGGCAAGTGAGCAACTGAGCAACTGGGCAACTGAACAACTAGGCAACGAAAGCAATGATGGAACTGGGGAACCAGGCAACTGTGAAACTGGGAAACCGAGCAACTGGACAAGTGGGTAACCGAGTAACTGGGAACTAGGCAACCAAGCACATCAGTGACAGGGCAACAAAGCAATTAGGCAAGTGAGCAACTGAGCAACTGAGCAACAGCGCAACTGCGCAGCTGGCAAATCAAGCACCGAGACAACCAAGCAATTTGGCAAGTCAGCAACTGGGCAACTAAGCAACTGGGCAAACAGAGCAACGGCGCAACTGAGCAACCCAGCAACTTGGCAACTGAGAAACCGAGCAACTGGGCAACTGGGAAACTGATCAACTGGGAACCAAGCAACGGAGCAAATCAGCAACAGGACAGCCAAGCAATTGGGAAGTAAGCAACTGGGAAACCGAGCAAATGGGAACCAAGCAACTGAGCAAATCAGCAACAGAGCAGCCAAGTAGTTGGGCAAGTGAGCAACTAGGCTACTGAGAAACTTGTTAACGTGGCAACTGGGAGACCTCGCAGCTGGGCAACCAAGCAACGGGGCAACAGGGCAACCGAGCAACTGGGGAACTGGGAAACCAAGAAACTTGGCAACTGGGGAACTCCACAGCTTGGCAACCAAGCAACGCTGCAATAGGCCAACCGAGCAATTGCGCAAGGCAGCAACTGGGCAACTGAGCACCTGGGCAACCAGAGCAAGGCTGCAACTGGTCAACCGAGCAATTTGGCAACTGGGAAACCGAGCAACTGCGTTACCGGGAAACCGAGCAACTGGGAACCAAGCAGCAGCGCAAAAAAGCAACTGGGCAAGTAAGCAACTGAGCAACATCACAACCTGCCAACTGGGAAACCAAGCAACGGAGCAAAAGAGCAAGCGAGAAATGGGGAAGTGAGCAACTTGGCAACTGGGCAACTGAGCAACTCGACAACCAGAGCGATGGCGCAAATGGGCAACCGAGCAACTCGGCTACTAGGAAACCAGCGATACCAAGCAACTGGACAACTGGGCAACTGGGAAACCAAGCAGCCAAGCAAGTCAGTAACAGGACAACCAAGAAACTAAGCAACGATGTTTGCGATATTTATTCAGTCCATATTACATTCCAATGTCATCCACATATCACGTGATCCTGTGTACCCTCGGAGAAAAAGGTTACCATTTTAAATCCCCATGGTGCATTTCCTCCTTATGAGATTCCCATCAAGATTCCTTTTTACCCTCAAAAATAATTTTTACAATGGTAATTCCCCTTGTCTTGGACGCCACTCTAGATTCCTACTCTTTCCTAATGAAATTCCTATTCAGGTTGGATGCTCACGTGATGCTTTTTATTACCAACAATTATCGCAACTAAAATCCCGCGTATGTTTGACCTCAGTCACCTTATATCTTGCATAGCCGACTGTTATGTGCACGGATGAGCCATCCAACGAGTTTGGAAGGAGGGAGAGCACGTGCGGAGCACGTGCCACTGAGAGGTTGCCGCGAGCGCAGCGAGCGGCAGCCAAGCAGAGCGACGCGAGGCGTCGCCCGCGAGCCGCGAAGCGGCGAGAAGCCCTCCGCAGGAGCTAGCGATGGCGGCCTCGCGCGAAGCGCGAGCCGCCGAGCTAGTCTCCCTACTAATAAGCTAAGGAGGCGGTGGTCTTGGCGATGGCGTTTCCTTGTAAGAGTTCGATCCGAAGTTCGGCCGCTCCCCGGTTCGCCAACTCCCGTGCTTGATCGAGCCACCGACGTGGTACCTTGTCATCATCGCCTCGTTTGGGCCAGGCTGCTTCCAGCTGCGACACAGCTTGGCAAATACCGATTATTCTTCTCGATATTGGTCTAATGTCGCGCGAAAAAACAAAAAGAAAACAAAAGAGCGTACGTTGTGTACACTTAGGCAGCATTCCCCCGCCCTTCGAAAACATTTCAGGCACGAACCCCGCGAGCTCCCCGTTGGCAATTCGCCACGCTCTGGGAACAATCGACCTCGTTTTCGTAACCAATCGTCGGGTACGTCCGGTCACGGGGAAAAATCTATTTCGGTGCTGCGTCACAAGTCTAGAAACATCTAGAAAGAGCGCCGTGTTTTGTCGCACATCAACAAAGCTACTGTGGTGCAAATTTTCGCGCGACGGAGCAAAGTATAATAATAATAATAAATTTTTATTTTAAGTTGGCTTTACATAGCTGAATACATTAATTAAAAGTTATAGCTAATTTACGCCAACTATTTAAAAAATACTGATCTAAAATACTAGATAAAATTCTTGAAAACTTATATACATGTGATAAAATTCATAGCTTAAAAATGTGACAAAATGTCATAAAATCGATCAAAACTTATTGAAAAGAACATGAAACATGATCATTCTATAAGAACCCAAGATTTTGGATGAAAGGCCGACATATTTTGCAGAAGCATTCCTCACCATTCCAATTTTTTATTCTGGATCTGAAATCTCGAATTGATTCAGCATTTCTAGTATCTCGAGGAAGGGAGAGCCAAAGTTGAGGTCCTCTGTATCTAATAGTCTCGGACCCAAAATTACAGTTTTTATCCTAGGTATTTCGAATTCATTATTATTTCTAAGGCTATACATATTTTCTCGCTCCCTAAAGATCTCTGTAATGAATGTGGGGTTTATATTTTTGTGTATTTTGAACATTTCAGTCATTAGAGTTTGTAAATTCTTGGCATGTATAGTGACTGAATTATCCCATTCTAATAAACATTCAAAACTAGAAACAAAATAATTATAAGCAGTTCTTAAGGCCCTTTCATGTATTTTATTAATTTTAGAATTTAAATGCTTGCTATGGAACATCCAAGCCAGTGGACAGTATTGAAACTGGCTCATTACGAAGGCTCTCATTAAAATTCGCAGCTTGTTGGAATCCATGTATGCAGAAAGACGGAGAGTGCAAAAGCTTGTTTCCAGCCTTCTTACATAGCTTATTAATATGCGTCTCATAAGTTAGTTTGTGATCGATTATTACTCCGAGCAACTTCTCCTCGTCTTTATTTTCAATAATGCTGTCACCTACACTAACTTTAACAGTTTGATTAGCGCTTTTCCCTAGTACCATGAAGTGACATTTTTCTGTATTTAATTTCATTAAGTTATCTTCAAACCATTGAATAAATATCGTGGAATCATTCTCTAATCTCATGATTACGTTATCCAAATTCTTATCGCTTGCATAAATGATGGTATCGTCTGCATAATTACAGATATTAGTTTCTTGAATGGAGAGTAGCAAATCATTTATATACATGTTAAAGAAAAGGGGACCAAGAACTGACCCTTGTGGTACTCCCAACAAAAGATTTTTAAATTTACTGAAAGATCCATTGATTTTCACTCTTTGCTGTCTGTTTTCCAAAAAGCTGTGAATTAGTGAAAGAGCCTCGCGATTAAAACCATACGCTTGTAATTTGGCCAAAAGAAGATCATGCTTGATGCAATCAAATGCTTTTGAAAGGTCCATAAAAATTGCACCTATGCTTTCTCCATTATCCAAGCCTATTTTCCATTTCTCTAGCATCCGAATCAAGGCGTGTTGTGTGTTGAAACCTTTGCGAAATCCACATAGAAGATCTGATAGAAAAGGGGTTATATGCCTAGCTATCTGCCGCTCCATAATTCTTTCAGAAACTTTAGATACTGTTGGCAGTACACTTACGGGTCTGTAATTATCCTTTGAAGTTTTTGCGTCTTTTTTATGGAGGGGGGTGACATCTGCATATTTTAGTTTATCAGGAAACAAACTATTTTTAATGCATTCATTAAAGATACTCTGTAGGGTTTCAGAACAAATCTCAGAGCTGCCTTTTAGAATCTTAGGTGGAATATTTTTGAAAGTCGTTGCCTTTCTTGGATTAAGTGTCTCAATTTCTGTTTGCATTTCTTCTATAGAGACTGTATTAAAATGCCAATATCATGTTTGACAAAGTGACGAATTTTCCTGATACTGGGATGGTTGGAGTATTTTATAATCGCCTGATCTATATAGACAGGGTTTTTTCCGCAACAATCTAGCAAAGAGGGTAACCTAGGGTTTTTAAATTGAAATCTGCTAAAAAAAGGTCGGAGAACACGAATCCAAGATGGGCCCTCAAAAATTTTCGCCGGAAGTACCCTTAATTAAGGCCAAATTATGCCTAATTAAGTCAATTAAAAAAGTTTCAAATTTTGAAATCTAATTACTGCAATTATAGATCTTGAAACACTGAGTAAAATTGTCTTTGATTGTATTTCAATACAACCTACCAGTTTCGAGAAAAACTCGTTTGAAATAATGATGACGTCATCGTCCTAAGGCTCAGTATGGGCTTTAGTCAACTCGCGTAACTTCACAAATAGGGGTCGAATCGTCAAAAAACCTCTTACAATTCGATACGTGTATGTATGACAGCATGATAAGCATAATAAGCCCCACTGCAAGTTTGGAAAAGCGAAGAAAGGGGGTTCACTGCATGAATAATAGGAATCCCATTATGAATACTGTATAACAAATTTGACCTCTCACCATTTCCAGCAGGTTTAACATTAAAACGTCAAATCTCGAACATGAGTAGTCCCTCATAATGCCTTTGGCCTCATGGATGACTGGGCATCATTTTGGTACCATTATGAAGTCAGTTGCCCCTATGACGTCATCGGCCCCCTTATGATATCACAACCACACCCAATCATCATCATTCTGCTGTCTTAGCGTATATCTATCCCATAATTAGCAGTTTTGTGACTATTGCACCCCAACTCATAAAGTTATACAAGCTGAAAAATAGAATCAAGGTCTGTACTGATCATAATGGTGATGACGTCATCATACTTTCAAACGAGTTTTTCTCGAAATTGGTAGGTCGTATTGAAATACAGTCAAAGACAATTGTACTCAGCGTTTCAAGGTCTACATATTGCAGTAATCAGATTTGGAAAAGTGCGACTTTTTTGATTGACTTAATTAGGCCTAATTAGGCGTTAATTAAGGGTACTTCCGTTGAAAATTTTTGAAGGCCCATCTTGGATTCGTATTCTCCGACCTTTTTTTAGTAGATTTAATTGAAAAAACCCAAGGTTATCCTCTTTGCTAGATTGTTGCGAAAAAAACCCTGTCTAATAGGGTCTGTTATACCTACTGTACTTGTTATAACCTCACTGTTCTCTTTAATACCTAGCAAATCAGTGACAGTGACGAAGTAGTTATTTAGAATTTCAGCAACTTCCTCGTCTTTAGAGATTATCCCTTCGTCCTCAATCAGAGTAATTTTCGCTTTAGACTTATTTTTATTTGAAATGAAAGGTTTTACGGTGTTCCAGAACTTTCTATTATCCGTTATTTGGGATATATCTAAATTATTGTAGAAATTTCTTTTCTCAGTTCTGAATAATTTCACACATAAATTCCTTTGTTTGCGAAACGCTTCCCAACTTTCAACTGTACGATTTTTATTGTATTTATTCTTCAGTCGTGAGCGGAACATAATTGCTTTTCGGAGAGCTCGATTCATGAAAGGGCCGTCATTTCCTCTTGCATATTTCTTTTTCATCGGGGCGTGCTTATCTAGTACTTTATCGAAACAGGTTTGGAAAGAATCATAATTTGGAGTAGATAATCTTATACTTTCTAATTCATCCCTAAGGTCTTGTTTGAAAGCTTGCTCTGAAAAATTCTTATAATCCCTGTAATTTACCACTGTGGGTCCAGCATTTTGGTACGTCGTTTTCAGAACTGTAACCACCATTTTGTGGAAGTCAGAGAGTCCTGTTTCAATTGTGATAGTATTTTGAAAACATCTGTATCTGTTGGTTAAAATAAGATCAATGCACCGGGGATTTTCAGCCTTGTAGCATGTTGGATCCTTAACTAGATTTTTGAGCGAGTAATTGTTCATAAAATCATGGATTTGCTGATCCGTCAGTAGAGGAAAAACGCCGGTTCTGGAACACAAAGGATGCCGACATGTCAATCAAACCAGTTAATCTGTCAATCAAATTCGGTGATCTATGAATCACGTGACCTGTCAATCAAGCGTCAGTGATCTGGAAATCACGTGACGCATCTAGTTTTCATGCAACCTCTTTTTTCACCATTTTCTTTTTTTCTTCACTTTTTCTTTTTTCTTTTTGTTAAAAAAGATAAGACAAAAAAAACTCAATAAACGTTTTAACTTCAGTAATTTTTTTTTTCACGTAACATTATGATTAATATTCATGTTAAAAAATGTTTACTTCATAAAATACATCATCAGCAACAGCAGCAATAGATATTGAAAATTTTCTGTTTAAGACATGAAAGCAATAGTTTTGTTCATCTGAAAATACTTCAAATCACTAGATGAAAAAATGCTACTTAGCATATAAAGAACAAATGGGATAAGAATAAATAAGAAAACTTTTTGCAGTCAATGATTTTTAATTATTACACAAATAATGTCCATATGGTAAGGTTTTGATGCCATCATCCAGGATGTAGCGCTTTTCATCAATTGACACAAGTGATAGCTTGTTTGTTGCAACAGAGAAGACATCTTGTTTTGTTGACTTTATGGTGTTCTGTGAATGTTTAAACACTCTGTTGTTGAAGAGACAATCCTTATAATTCTCATGAGTTATTTCATCTTTGACCACAGATCTCTTTATTCCCTTTGCTTTACGCACTTCTTTCTGGTCTGTCTTGTAGCTGTAAAGCTTTGCCCTCAAGCCAACGAATTCTTTCATCACCTTTCCACCCAGTTCGTCCTTCATTTTCCCAATTACCTTCTTGTTTCGATTCGAAGAACAAGGGTGTTGCTGATCATAATTGCTAAAATCAAAATATTTTTCCTTCTCTTTCAGCTTATCGTACAAGCGACCTTCGTTATAAATCGCATATAAGAAGCTGTCTGTGTCCGTAAAGCACAATTTTACATCTTTGAATTCTTTAAGCATGTAGTTATAATGAAAATCATACATAAGTGTCTTGCTTATTTCCAATACCGTGAATCCAACGTAGATGGGTTTGTTCAAATAGACTTTGTGTTTCTTTCTTTCTACTATGAACAGGCTGTCACTGATCTTGGTTGCGGAATAAAACTGTGGCCAGCGCACCCACTTTCCAAGCTGCTCACTAGTCTGGCAAGTGTTGATTTGCTTATGCTTTCGTACATTTTCCATCGTTTTACCAAATACAGCGTTATTCATCAATTTAAAGAAATCTTTTTCAAAATCATTTCTTGAATTCGCTCTCTTCTCCGTGTTAAAATCTATATATTTCTTCAACCATTCTCTGTGCTTAAACTCCAAAACTTTATGTACTTTCTTGACTCTTAGTCCCAAATCAACATATAATTTCAAATTATCACAATGTACAACATAATTCTCTTTATCAAACAAATTAGGTATCAGTTTCTCTGTTGTGCTATACTTCTTATCACCAAGAATCTCTTTCTGCTTCATAGATAGCCATTGTTCCTTTACCTTCATTTTCTCTGGAGCCAGAGGATAATCTGCATGTTTATCATGAAGATCTTTTGGGTATTCAAATCCACTTTCAGTATATATCCATAATCTTCAAGCATAAGATCCTCAACATTATCACTTTGAATATTCAGACCTCTTACTTCTTCATCGGTAAGAAATTTGAAATCGCCCACAGGTAATTTCTTAGACATAGCCCAACCATACAGGTTATTGGCATCCAGATACATCAAATCTGTTTTCGGCAAGTTGGAATCAAAATCGTCAGACTGGCTGTTATTAGCTTCAGCGTATCGATGTATAATGGTTGAAATTCCACCGCGAATTCCTTCTTCAATCATCAAATAGATATCTTTCTGGTCTGCCGTCAACAAATCCAAAGAAACTCCAGTCATTTTTAAACAGGCATCCCAAGCCATACCATGAAGAGAAACATAGTGACACGGATCCAATTCATAATACTTTAAACATAACTCACGAAATCGTTCAAAAACATCGGCTAGAAGCATGACATCAGTCTTTAGATACAAGTCATGGTATTGGAGAAATGATTCACACTCGAAGAAACGCCATACGTCTTGTGCATGTTGATATTCATCTTCAGTAATGTTACATTTATTCAGCTTGCTGTAAAACGATTCAAACGGAGGCAGTTCTGTCTCTTCAAGCTTCAAAAAATCATTGACCCACTCGTACGGATAAATACCCTTTCGTTTCAGCAAAGAAAATGCTTCTTGTGATCTCTCCTCCTGATCAGGTGTGAGTTCATACTCAGTAGATGCTGGATAATTTCGATAATCATCATCTTCGGGTTCTAATAAGCGTTGCTGATTTCTTTCTGATTCTTCCAGTTCTTCATCTTCATTATCAAAATCGTCATCTTCTTCATCATCATCATCATCATCTCCACTGAATAGATTTTCATCTTCAGCAAGAATTTCATCAATAATCATATCTTCCATTTCACCAACATTTAATGCCTCCTCAATTACTCCGTCCATTTGCAATATATAATTCCTTGCGAATTTCTTCGTATTTACAAAGTCTGCTGTGTCTAAATTACCAGCCAAGTTAGCTAAAGATGCGTTTAAAAAGTTAAGAGAATCAATAAATGTTATACCACTAGAGAATTTCTTTTTTTCGCTGTCAACTCTGTTTGATACTTTCATGGTGATAAACTTTTCACCAGTTCTTGCAATGACTTTCACTGTCTGATCTTTTATTCTTTTCAGTATTAAGTGAGAGTCGTATCCTGTCAGATTGTGAATTATGCAAGGAATTCTGTAAGTTTTTGGTCTGATCACAAATTCATTCATATTGCACTTGCTACATGTTGGGCCTCTATATTCGCCTGCATAAAAGAAAAAGAAACAAATTATTTCCACAAAACAAAACTGAATCAGTTTACAATTGATAACAATGACAACAATTAACATAAGAATTCTCGGAAAGCCTACCAGTTATATGGCAATGATCATGGACTTTGATTCTGCTTTGATCCTCTGATGAAAAGGGTACATTGCATACACAACAGGCTGTGGCTGATTGATGGATTTGCTTTTGTTCATCAGTTAAATCTTTCATTGGCTGAATGCGTTTATAAATATCTCGAATCATTTCTTCTTCTTCTTCCAACTTCTTTAGAAAAACATCAATGCAGTCCACACCATGGTATGTTACAGTTTTTTTCTGGGAATCGATCATCGATTGAAACAATTTTGTAGCAGAAACTGATTGGTAAATGTTCTTGATATTTTGAATCATCATCTTTTTCAATTAAAGCAGACTCAAAATCAGCATAAATCACAAACGGGACCTTCATTTGCTTCTTAAAAGAATTGAAGTTAAGCTTGTCTGCTTCTTTCCCAGGCTTTGTATTTTCATTTGATTTCTTTGGAAAAACTGTTGTTTGTTTTCCATGTTGTTTACAAATCTTGACATGCTCATCCAATATATACTGAGTTTGACTACTGTGCAGACAATAATTGCAATAGTAGAGCTTTCTTTGTTGATTTCCATCACGTCCATACAGCAGTCTACTTATTGACTTGATTAAACAGTAATGGGAATTGCCTTGTCCATCAAGAAGCAACAGTAAATTTACATGATTTACAGCATCTAGTTTCTCAGTGAAATGTTGTTGTTTTGTTCAAACACATCAATGTCCTGGAGCTTGACAGGAAAATTCAATCCATCCAAATTCAACGTGTCATGAAACTGAACATACTTTGTAACACGATGAGGATTTTCTTCAACAGGGTGCAAGGCTGCAAGAACAGACCAAACGAAACATTCTTGATCATTATTCTGAACGTTTATGACGGCCTTTTTCTTTGCAAGTTTCTTTGGAGTAGGAATGTAACTGCCTCCTTTCACTGCATTATAATCAAAGAATGAAATTTTGCATTCCGTGATTTTTTCGAAAACCCAACCGCTGCCTTCATGTTCAAAGTTTTCAATGTCTTCCAGGATTTTCTTTACGGATGCTTTCACGCTTGATTTCACTCTGTACAGACCATGCTTGAGCTGTGAAAGAACTTTTGAGCGAAATACTATTGCAGGATCTGTCTTGATGCTCTCATCCACAGCCCTTTTGAAAATCGCTTCTACTGCAATATAGTACTTTATTGCTTGCTTATGGCCTTTTGCTTCAGCCTGTACAATTTCAACTATTTCATCAACTGATTCCTTGAGCTCAGCCTCATTGCCCACATCTAATTTCTCAACCTGAAAAATTGTAAATAAGTGATTCATGAATAGAAAAAACATCAAAATCATTTGCAGGTCAAGAGATCGAAAAAAAAGCATGTCCAGACATGTAGATTAAGCGCCATAACCCATGGCTGCATCCGTGGGAAAATACTACACAGTGTTTTGGCGGGAAAAATCGCAGCAGGGAAGCGCGCCAAAACAAAGGTTGAATCAGGTTGAATTGAAGCAAAAGATGGCGCCAAAACATCGATTGATAAATCAAAATCAAACCTATTCTCATCAAAATGTAATCTTTGGAAGTGAAATATATTACTATTAAATATATGAAACTTACTTTGAATGCTTTATCATCGAAGCGTTTTTGTTTTTCGTCTTCTTCGTTCTTCTCCTCTTTCCCTCGTCCAACCTGGCCAGTACAAATTCTCATGTGATACATGAGATTCAGTTTCCTACTACACGTTTTCCCGCAGTTATCACACAGGTATGACTTCTTTTTACTGTTTGAAGCACCATCATTGTTATCATGCGTTGCTTTCCTCTTTGAATCCATCTTTGAAAAATACTTACACACTGCCTAAACAACAGAGAAACTTGCGATTTTACGTCCGACCTCCAAGTCTTGTGACCATCAACTGACTGTTTGAAATAGAAAAGTTTGTTATGATATGAATCATGATTGCGAAACAGACAGACGTGTTTCTTGTCAATCAAATCATGCTGACGGCTTGCAAGGTTAAAATAGCTAAAATTGAATTATTTGTAATAGGATTATTTCATAAGAATTATTTATGATTTCCATTTTCACAAGGTAAAACCTATGATTTCCATTTTCACAAGGAAAATCTATGATTTCGTTATTCACAAGGCCGAAACAGCTATAATAGGATTATTCATAATAGGATTATTTCTTAAGAATTATGATTTCGATTTTCACAAGGTCAAATCCAAGAATTCGTTATTCACAAGGCTATAACAGCCATAATAGGATTATTTCTTAACAATTTAGGATTTCGTTATTCACAAGATCAAATGTAGGATTTCGTTTTTCACAAGATCAAATGTAGGATTTCGTTTTTCACAAGGTCATATCTAGGATTTTGTTACTCACAAGGCTAAAACAGTCATAATAGGATTATTTCTTAAGAATTAAGGATTTCGTTATTCACAAGATCAAATGTAGGATTTTGTTTTTCACAAGGTCATATCTAGGATTTTGTTACTCACAAGACCAAAACAGCTATAATAGGATTAATGGTTCTGACAATAAATAAAGGTAAAGCTACTCTTGAAATTCATTCAGTTCGTGAATCTGTCTCTTGGTGTTGTATTCGCTCGTGCTACTACTAGCTACTACTGAGAAGGAACCATGTCGTCGTCAGACTCTGCAAATGCTGGCAAAAAGGATGGAGGTAATGGTAAATATGAAACCTTGGATTCAGATGTATTCATGAGTACAATGCAGTGTAACAGCCTGGAGTCTCCTAATAATCAGGTAAGTCAATTATGTACTCACAAATCTTGCTCGCTATGAATATTTGATGAAATTGAGAAAATTCCCTGCGTAAATATAAACTGTTTTCTTATATGTTTATTCTTTTTTCTTGTAGAATTACTTGACTGATTACAAGCTAGAAGTGCGCCACTTTAGATTGGATTCAGAAGAGGAGAGCAAGTGGAAGAAAAGCATTCACCTTTGCCTTTACGACAAAGTAACCGATCACAATGAAAGGCACATCCAATCCAAAATGAGCAAAGAATGCAAATTTTCACCCGCCAATTTCAAAAAGATGATGGCGGCGCTGGGACAATGCTACGAAACTCTGCAGGATTCTATTGTCAGAATCTTTGATCTCACTCGCTGGGGTTCAAATACAAATCTCAGTTTCGAAGAAAAGAAGAAGATGTTTGTGTCTACTATCGACAAATACTTGTCAGAGACTCAAGGGTGGAAAATTGGTTTTTCTGTTCCCATCGAGCACAAAGATATTGAGCAGGCCAAGAAAATCCTCAAGAACACCAGTAACAAGAAAGAGCTTAAAGACAAGCTGGTCTACATGAACCAACTCGTTTCATTCACGAATCCAACCAACAAAAAGATGGAACATGATGAATACGCCATCTTTCTTGTAAAAACGAAAGCAAATGGGGATCAGTGAAGACTTTGAAGATTGGCTTTGGTTTGCTATCAATGCAAGAAGAATTAACAATGAAACCAGATTTGCAAGCAACACAAGAAATAACATCATGCTGACTGGTATTCAGACTAGAGAGCTGTACAAGTACTACGTAAACAAGGACAACATATTGATGAAATGGCTGCCCATTGACTTTCAAAACTGGTCCAGTGTCATTCAAAACGATCCCTACATTTCAAACATGATGGATCAAGTCAATGCTTTGGAGAAACAAGCCTCAAATAAACTCCACATTGGTCACGTTACAGACACTGCTTACAAACCTGTGAAACCGCTGCCGTCTCTGGAAGAAAACTCTCAGACAAGTGCACTTCAGATAAAAACAAGCAGACCAACGAAATTTCATTCCGATCCAAGAAGAAAGAGAAAAAATCAAATGATCATCATCGAATCTGAGGATGAGTATGATGGAGATGATAGTGATAATGGTGGTGAACAGCAAGAACAAGAAAAGCTGGATGAGGCAAATCAATTGAAGAGAAGAAAAACGCAGAAGACATCTGCTGCTGAGGGCCTAGATGCAATTGATGCATAATGAACTTAAAAAACTTTATCTATAACAAAAAAACCTTTCCAAATTGATTATTACAGATTTCATGATGACTATTATCTTCTGTATACTTGTATAAATTGATTAAAAGTCGAGCTGTTGCAATTTACAAACATTTTAAAGTATAAATTGAGAACAGTAAGAGTGTTGTAGTCCAGATGTAAAAGGTTCCACGGCTATTAAAACATGGAGAAAGAGGGTATCAGATCTGTTATTTTGAGCTTTATTTGTAAAACCATACCATCTATGCAGTGTTATTATCCTTCAATTTCGGAAAAAACTGCAGCTTGTAAGAGTTTCGTCAAGATTTGTGAGGAATTGGAATCGTTGCATGAAAGTGTACTAACTTCAATTATAACGAAGCAGGCTGAAAATTTGTTACTTTATAAAGATTTGAGAGTGGTTCATGGAGATGATGATGATGTGGAGCTTTTAAAGAAATGCATTACAGATTCATATCATGAAATCTGCAAAGAGGTGTTGAATGATTTGAACTGGGGAAGGGTTGCTGCCGTCGTTGTTTATACCACTCGTTTTGCTAAAAAGGCACTCGAAGAGGATGAAACCAATGTCGCTCGCATTCTAGTTGAGAAATGTTTGGATTTTGTTGAAGACTGCACTGCAGAATGGATTGTAAAAATGCAAAACGGATGGGAGAAAAATCTGCAGGAATTCGTAAAAAGATCAGATCGGAAAATGACAACAACAATAGACCTAATGAGAAGTTTGATTTTCTTGCTGTTAACATTTTCTTTCAACCTGTCTGAACTAGAAATGCCTATAAATTGCACAAAGCTACTCAGAAATGTTTATTAGCATTTTGTGATTTGTGACTGTATGCAAGAAGGATCAACATGGCAGCCTTTGCTTACGATACTGGCAAACAACAACTGTACATTAACTTGATAAGAGTTTTTGGGGATCCCACCGAAAAGCTAAAGCTGCCAGAAAAGTTGGTAGATGAATACAAGCAAATAATTCAATCAACAGTTACTGCTGAGCCTCATCAAATTCAAAAGTTCTCTACTGAATCACCTAAAAAGGTTGCTGTTGTCTGTAATAAACCAAAAAAGAATGTGAAAAGAAAATCTACAGTTATACAAGAAGCAGCAGCAAAGACAAAGAAATGTAAATTGTCACAGCAGGCACAGTTTCGAAAGTCAAATGATGCAGATGCAGAAATGTTGAGAAACAAACCATCTGATGATGAACATGATTATGGGAGTCAATTTTCAAGCTCGTATTTGAAAAATAGAGAGGAGGAAATGCTTCAAGCTGTGAAAGAATTGACAGAAAGCTTGAAAGAATAATCACCACCACAGGATTATCTCCTTATTTGGAATACTATTTGCTGATTCTATAAATTTGAGCGCAAAATTTTGAATCATTCAGTTGCTGTTTGAAATTTGTAGAGATCAGAAGACTGCAAACATGACGAATACTTTGTTTACAAGTACAGATTCATATGGAAGTGAATTTAATATTATATTCAAACAAAACAGAGCACCTCAGTTCTTGCTGCAGTATGCGAAGAAAGATGGTAAGAAGGTATGTTTCAAGTTTGATAAAATGCAACTCATAAGACTTCTGACATTCATCTATGACTCATTTACAAGCAAAGAAAACGAAAGTGTTGGAAGACTGCTGGTTGCTGATCAGGTAGCAAGAGCTGAATTCATAAAACAACAGGAGCTTCATAAAACTTCGAAAAAATATGGCGGCATAACAACAATCACAAGCACAATATCGCAACAATTGCTGAATGAATTCCAGAATAACGAAAATTTGTACAGAGATTTTCCGAGTTTCAAATCAGAATGACTGTGCATGACTCTGGAAAAGTAACGAACCATGAGATTGTGTTGACTGTTATACGTTGGTTGAATGGGCATCCTACAAGAACGCAACTGACTGTTGGTGAAAACTCAATCTGGGAGCTAGCCAACTCAATGTACAGTACCTATGAAGCAATTGAAAGACTTGAATCTACACCACCACTGCCAATTGCCGACAATAGCGAGGATCTGGACAGGCAAACAAACCCGGATCTTTTCGCCCAGCTGGTCGTCAACATTATTCAGAAAGCAATCCTAGCAAGAGCCAAAGCTTATTGTGCTGGATGTTGTTATGCTATGCAAGATGTAAAGTGGCATATGTCAGACTGTTTGATGCAAGAACCAGTTAAGCTGATAAGTTATCATTTTCCAGTTCTATTTGATTTCAATCTTTTCAAACAAGAAGAAATTGCAACAAAGCTTGCAAGTGAAGTACCTGAACCATTGCCTGCTGACTTTGTAAGACGCAACTTTGAAGCGATGACAACAGCAAAGGACATTGTTGAATTTCAGATCAAAGTTCTTCAGACTCTGCTAAAAGATGTCTGGCAAATGCAAACTTTATTGAATCAGCAATAACTCAACTACTTTATCTGTATGAAATTGTATATGAAAGACCTGTTGACTTTATGTTGTAAACACTATTGAATGTTGTAATGATGAAAACGTACGATTTGAGATTAAAGTGTCCTTTTTCTCTCATTCTTGCTGGACCAAGTGGAAGCGGCAAAACCACTTGGGTTGAGAAATTGTTGAAAGAATTCAGTCTTGTAGCGAATGGCGGAGAGCGATGTCGTAAGCTTTTGTGGTTTAGTGGCTCTAACCAGCCAGAATTATTTCAGTGTATCAGGAATAGCTTTGATGGCGATAGTAAATTCTTCACTGTGATTCCAGAACATCTGTACGAGTGGATCAAAGCAAACGGGCAAGGAAGCACAATCATTATAGATGATTTAATGCACGAGATTGCAAACATGAAAGATATCGGAAAACTTTTTACACGTGGAAGATCTCATTTGAACTGTAACGTGATTACGCTTTGGCAGAACATATTTCCAAAGGAACTGAAATTAGAAATCTTTCATTGAATGCACAGTATGTTGTAGTGTTCAAGAATCGACGTGATAAGAGCCAAATTCAGTTTTTTGTGCAACAAGTCTTGCCAAGAAAGAGCAAAGTGTTTCTTGATATTTTTGCAAAAGCAACAGCCCAGCCATATGGATATCTGCTATGTGATTTCTCCCAAAATTCAGATGAAAAACTTGCTTTCCGCTCAAATGTGTTTGCTGATGAAGGTCATCCATTGGTTTATGTGCCGTTGTAGAAATTGGCTATAAATTCATTCCATGCTTGAATTTTGCAGTTTGTGTGCGTAAATATGGCTGATAAGTATGCAACAATGGTAATGTTGACATTGGATGAGTACAATGCTTTGATGAACAAGAAAAAAGAAGAAATTGATTCATTTGCCGAGAAGGTTCTAGACATTCCAACAGAAACTGGTGTGTCGATAACAAAAGTGAAAGATTTACCTGCTTCTGACGTTTTAAAGTTTATCAAAGAAAACAGTGATCGATATTATTCCGATACGAGAGGAAGGCTGGTCATCAATTCTCGACCGATACGTGGCAGTAATTTCTCAAAGATACTTTCATTTTTAGTCAGTGAAGATATTCCTATAAGTAGAGCGCCAACTGGAGCACTGACTCTCATCAAGGAATTACAAAAAAGCTCTGGTTTCAAACATCTAACTCAGAGAGAAAAAGAGAGAAAACTTGTGAGAAAACGTTACACTGTCTAAAATTGCTTATTAATACAAACGTCGTTGTGATGAGTGCAGTTATTGCAAGGTTGCTTACAGGCTTGTTGACAAAATCACTGGCAAAATCCATTGCAACGAAAGCAGCTGCAGGTTTAGCAACAGGAGCAGTGGATAGCTTGGGCAGCTTTGCAATTGACAGTATTTTACCATCACAAAAGGAAAAGGAAGAAGGAAAAGGAAGAGGAAGGTGAAAAAGAAAAACCGATCGAGAAAGTTAAAAAATGGCAATGATTCCAGCGTTAAGGTCTCGTAGGCAGGGGCGTATTTATACTTGAAATATTTGGGGGGTGTCAATAAATTTGCCCGAATTTTCTCGTTTCCCATAAAAGTCCTGAAAGTTCAATAAATGAGAAATCCGATGAAAACATAACTATGAGTGAATAATTAATTTTTTTTTAGAGTTTTGACAACATTTTATATCTTAAATGTGAGTATTTAAAGTGATCAAATGAGTATTTGCATTTAATTCCATAATTTAAAAAGATGTTTTCGAAAATTTGCCCGAATGTTTTCAATATTTTGGAAATATTGGGGGGTGTGACAACCCCCACACCCCCCTCCCCAGTAGCTACGCTGCTCGTAGGGCCTAGCCTGTTGAAAGGATTATTCGGTAGAGGTAAGAAAGTTGACAACAAAAGAGCCGCCAAAAATGCTATAAAGGCACTTGAAAGACAGGCTCAAAGAGCTGCACAGCAACAAGCAATTAAGGTAATAAAACAGATGGGAAAAGGTAAAAAATCAACTACGAAGAAGAAGAAGAAGAGCAGAGTTGGAAAGCGCAATAAAAGATGAGTGATTTGTTTAATCAATTGAACAAATTCTATTCGGACGCAACTTTTCCAGCATCTTTGTCAGGATTAAGAAAATTTTTAAAGAAGCTAAAATTGAAATTCCCTCCTTAACGTTTGATCAATTGAAAAAGTGGAGCAGACAGAACATTGCTTACTCTATACGCAGACCGGCAAGGAAAAAGTTCAAGAGACAACGGATTTATACAAACAATATAGATTATCTATGGTCTTGTGATCTCGTAGATGTAAAAATCTCAAAGAATTCAACGATGGGGACACATTTTTGTTAACCTGTATCGACACCTTTAGTAAATATGTCGGGTGAGATCATTGAAAACAAAACATGCCATGGTAATTATTAATGCATTTCGATCGATACTGAATGAAGGAAGAAAACCAGAAAAGTTACGCTATGATCAAGGAACAGAATTTATCAATGCCAAGTTTCAAAATTTCTTAAAGTCAAAAGGAATTCACTCATATAAAGCCAAAAACGACACCAAGGCTGCAATTGTTGAGAGATTCAATAGAACTCTTAAAAGTAAAATGTTCAAATACTTCACAGCACATAATACCTTGCGATACAAAGATGTTCTTCAGAGTCTGGTTGATTCATACAATAATGCCTATCATAGATCGATTGGTAGAAAGCCTGTTGATGTGAATGCTTTGAATATAGGAGAGGTTAAGAGAAAACTCTATCCAAATGAGAGCCGTCAAACACTACCTAATCCAAAGTTTAAAGAAGGTGATTATGTAAGACTGAGCATTGTAAAACAAAAGTTTGAGAAAGGAAGCAGACCCAATTGGACAGAAGAAGTGTTTCAGATTGCAAAAGTGCTTGCAACCAGTCCACGAACATACATTGTAAAAGATTTGTCAGGAGAGTTGATTGAGGAAAGAGTATACGAAACTCAGTTGTAGCAGATAGATTTACCCAAAATCTTTGTACTGAAAAATGTGCCTAAAAGGAGAACGCGCAACAAGAAGCAGTTGCTCGTAACTTGGCGAGGCTATCCAGACTCTTTTGCAGAATGGATTGGAGAAGATCAGCTGGTTGCAGTTTAGTACCAGCACATATTCAAAACAAACCTTTTGATGTAATTTTCACTCCCGACATTCAACCAACGGGAGACGATGAGCTGGACAGACAGAAATTTTCAAAGCTGTTGAGCGATTTCAGAGTTGACTTACCGAATGAGATCATGTTGAATCCAAGCAAGAAATAGCAGGTCGGAGTTCTCGATGTATTTCTTCCTATTGTTAGGAAGTGAGTGCAGCCCGACGACTGGCTCAGGTATACAACGGTGAAGAAACCGAGCGGCGCAACACTAGATGGATTGGAAACCTTTATATTTCAAGAAAAGAATTACTTGGATTTAGGCAATAAACATTCTGGATATGATGTGTTCAATGAATTCATACGTGCATTTAATGTCCAAGCAGAAAAAACATTTGATCTGAGTGCAATCAGAAGAACAACACATTTGATCTGGAGCAGCAACAGTGACAACAATGTTCAGCTTGAAGTTGCAAGCTATTTGTTAGAGGATGATGTTAAAGAACGCTACGAACAGCTGTTAACAATACAAACAGCAGAGAATTAGATACTCATGCATTTGAACCAAAACATATAAACTATGTTCCTGTAGAAAAACTTCAGTTTAGCTCCATACATGTTGTTTTACTTGATCATGTTACTAAATTACCTATAAATTTAAACTCTGATGATGTAGTTGGTAGAACATTTTTGAATATCAGAATAAAACCTTGCTATTAATAAAGGTGTATTTTTTTTCCCTCTTCAGTGAATTATCTACAAATGCCCTTTGAACATCTTGTAGCTATTCATAAGAGCTTGTACGAATCATGTCGTTTCTTACTGTGAATGAATCGTTCCTCAAAATTAACCAGTTTAATAGACATGTTGAGCTGGAGCATCATTTGTCTTCAGAGTTGAACAAACTCAGCGTTGTAGAATATTGTATAAATACAACGAATGCGCACGAAGAAACATTATTTTTCCTGACGTCGGATTTGGTAGAAGGTGATAGTTTATTGGAGATACCAATTATATGTGCAGGCGTTACAAATCAAGTTGGAAAGATACTACATACAAGAGCATGCAGATTAAGGTCTTCTGCAGTCAAATCAATGAGAATAAATCTGATTGATGCACAGACTAAGCAGCAAATTAACAACGCGGCTACAAACTCCTACGTACTGTTAAAGTTTGAAAATGGAAGTAACAGAAAATGAGTTTTACATGCAGATTGAGCTTGACAAGAAAAATAAAATCGATAATGTCTGGCATGTAAGGAAACAACCATCTCTGCTTCTTAAAGGACAATGGAAAGCAGCACTCGTGAATCTATTTTTCGAACACTTACCAGCTGATGATCAGAATGAAATTTTCATATGAAGATCTAATCATTGATGCAAATAATGGAGCGCTAAGATTTTTTTGTCAGCTCCCGACACTCGAGTTTGAAGATGAAACAACAAATAGAGCATTTGCCGCATGTAATTATGGTAATACAAGTGACAGAGTTCGATTCAACGAATTCGATATTGCAACTCACAATGCCAGATATAACAGAGAAGGGATGTATTACGAAGACAATGAAGTTTTCAATGACTATTTTGCAAAAAATCCAAATGCACGGCTGAGTCGAAAAGAAATTGTTGATCTATTGACTAAAGATATAATTGAGTGGTATGAAATTATAAGAAAATGGTTGGGAGATAAATATCCTAGCCTGCCGTGGTTAACTTCACCATCATTTTTTAGACTACCCAAATTTACTCTGGATGAAAGAAAATACAAATTAACAATTCCATTTTATGTTGGAATGATAGAGATGAATCCAAACCTGGCGAAAATGCTCGGTTTTGTGCCTGCAGATCATCAAAGTGTAAATAGAATGTGGACTAATGTGTACACTCGACAAGTGAAAAAGATATCTTCACCAATAATTGGAGGATTTGAATACAAGAGTAAATACTACAACTTTACGAAAAAGACATTCCTAATCTCAGATCCTTCCGACGAGTTTGAAACCGAATATTACCCACCTCCAGAACATCTTCCAAATGGAACAAACATATTCGTGTATTGTAACTTGTTAGATTTTAGGATGCTGAACAGTACGAAAACACCACTTTTCCGAATGTGTGCTTTGAGGAACAAAAAGGGTATAAATTGGATTCAGTTCGAGAATCTGCATTATTTTCCACTGCTATTCAATCAGATTGGAGATTTCTCATTTGAAATTCTCGACGAGAGCGGTCAATCTATTGAGTTGGACAAAAATCCACAATTGTTAGTTCACTTTCGTAAAGTGATATAGAATGGGGAAATTTCCAACGACTTCTGCAGTACAGTATATGCCTGCTGGAAAATCAAAAGCTAAAACGGTGAAAAAATCTCAGAAAGGTGATGGAAGAATCGATCTTTATCCTGATATGGATCACCCTCCACCCATAAATCCTATAGACTTTCCTTGGAATGCAAGAACATATGGAGAAGGCTTTCTGTCTAATATTGGTTCAAAATTAGCAAAGACAGTTGCCAACTCTGCAAAAAAGCACACAAAAGCATTAGCGGCAAAGACTATCAGGCATGTAAAGAAATCTGGAACAAAATTAGCAAAGAAAGCTGTAAAAACAGGTGTGAGAAAAGCAAAGAAAATAACCAAAAAACAGGTTGAGAATCTTACAAAGACATTGCTTAACAAACCAGGAACGAAAGCATTGGTGAAAAAAGAATCTGCTGCATTGGTAAAACAGATGCTAGGAGTTCCAACTACTTCTACTAAAACGTCTATAAAAGAAAGCATGGATCAATCAGGCATTTCAAGATCTGCCGTTAAAGATACGGACAAGACATTGGATGTTATCAAAGAATTAGAAAGGCAGTTGTATTCAGGACAGAACTTTTAATAATGCTACAGTTGGGAACAAAATGTGCAGAGGGTTTTAATCTATTTGCACCTCCACTGCTTGAAGGCTCCATCATAGAAAGAGTTGATGTCGATTACAACAGTCGTGCTGGAGTGACGAATAATTCGAAACAAACAATTGACATTGAAGTTCCAGAGCTAACACCTGAATTTGTTTACGATCTGCTAAACACAGAAGTTCATTTAACGATTCAAGCTGCTAAACTGGATGGTACCCCACTTGGTGCGGATGAAAAAACATCCACAAAGAAATTTGGAATAATCAACAATTTTGGTCATGCAATATTCAGACAGATTGATGTGAGAGCTGGGGACACCTTGTTAACCCAATCAAATGGGCTGTATCCCTACTTGTCAATGTTCAAACAATTGATTTTGAATGATGACATTGACTTGGATGGAAGATTGAAGTTTGAAGGTTACATACCAGACACAGACACATCTGCAGCAATGCAAGCTCTCTTTCCCAATCCTGCATCTGCTGTAGGAAACAAGGGTTTGGCAATACGCTCAGCATTGTTTGATGGTGGGAAGTTGGTTAAAGTGATTATGAGACCATTTGTAGGTCTTTGTCAGCAAAGAAGATTCTTGCTACCAGGTGTACGAATGTTATGGCAATTCATCCCAAACAGTGATGCTTTCATATTTATGAGAGATCCAACAGCAGATGAGTATGGTTCTTTGCTAATCAAATCAATAAAGTTGAGAATGCGAAAGCTAAAAGCATCAACAACCATCATGGATGCAATTGAAAGAACCATTCACAAGCAACCAGCTTTGTATCCTATCCAACGCTCTGAAATCACAACATTTTCTATCGACAACGGTATTCTAGATTGGAGAAGGGATAATCTGTTCAATGGAATAGTTCCAAAACGACTTGTGTTTGCTGCTGTTGAAAATAGTGCACTCAATGGTAACTTTGGAAAAAACCCTTTCTTTTTCAAACATCTGAATATCACGTCAGTGGAAATTCTGATAGATAGTTTGCAATTTTTCCCAAAGATAAACACAAATTTTGCTACAAAAGACATTGCAGAAGCATTCATACATTTGGATAAAGCTTTGGATGGAAGACAAACACTGTTGAATGGTACTAATTGGGCATCTGGCTACACGTTGTGGATAATAGATCTAACAGCAAGTGGTAATTGCAAAGACGAACAATTTGCCTTGCCACGAAGTGGAAATCTCGAACTGAAGCTTACATTTGGAAGTGCAACAGCAGATGGACCTCACAACCTGATCGTATTGGTGATTTCAATGGTACAATTGAGATTGATTCTTCAAGAAATGTTGAAAAGAACTACACATGATGAATGATGCAGAGATTGTAAAAATCTTAAAATCAGATTCATCGACGGCTGCCACGTTTCGTGGGGTCTATGCAAAAGATGAACTAAAAAACATTACATTCAACAGACTACCATTATGCTTTGTGGTAAACGAATCCGATATCATGCATCGAGGAACTCACTGGGTTTGTCTTTATTTCGACAAGACTGGCAATTCAGAAATTTTCGACTCCTACGGGCAGCCACCAATGAAAGATATCAACGATTTTGACCCCATGCACACGAGAGCGGATCCGTTTGGGTCCGTTCCCAAACTGGTACGGATAGGCCTTCCGTGCACACGAGAACATTTCTATCCGATCTAGTTTGGATCTGCTATCCATACCAGACAGGTACGGATAAAAAAAGCGTGCTTGTTTGGGTCCGATCCACTTGGCTCCCGTGTACACACCTGGATCGGGCCCAAAGTGGTACGGATAGAAAACAAGGCTATTTTTCAGTAAACACGAGGCTCAACTTCATTGTGTACTCTTCGTTTTCTCAATTTGCGCGCCATATTAGAAGATCAGAGCACAATGATGGATCCACAAAGAAGAGCATTAATTTTAGGTTTTATGAACGCCCTTTTATCATATTTGTCATCAGCATTAAGCATCGTGGCTACAGTTTCTACTCAGCATTTTGCAAGGCAACGACAGCTTTTACGTGAGATTCTATCAGCAAGTTCTTATAGGCCAACAGTGCAAAATTTGGCAGTGGCAGACGTAACCAAAGATGGAAATCGCGTTCCGAAGAAAAGGTTGTTATGGGTTAGGCCTGGACGAACAGATGCTTGGTGGCAAAACTTTTTGCGAAATATTGTGCTTCCTCAGAAATGAAGAGAAAATTTTAAAGAATATCTCTTTTCCTTGCAGTGAATTGAGTGAGTCGGGTCGCAACAATAAACCATAATAAACAAATGGTGCCAAAAATGTGTGTTCTTTGTTTACATGCTGTTTTGTGTGCATGCCCTTGACCGTGGATCCGCTTGGATCCGATCCCGTGTGCACGCAGAACATTTTGGGCCCGTTCCCGTGTGTACGCAAACAATATTTTGGATCGGATCCAGTTTGGGAACGGACCCAAATAGATCCGCTCTCGTGTGCACAGGGTCTTTATTTCTAATCTTACAAAACTTGAAAGATTATCAAATAAAAAACAATTTCAGAGGAACGATTCTGATGTTTGTGGACAGTATTGCATTTTCTATCTATATAAACGTTGTAATGGTTATAGTTTTAATCAAATATGTTCAAATTTTACAGTTGGTAATAAATTTAATAATGATATGATTGTAGGTGAATTTGTGAAAAGAAGATACGGATTCTTATTCTAAGTTTGTGTGTTTTTATCGCTGAATATCTGTTAAAAAAAGTGTATATAAGACACAAGACCAGTTTGAATTTAATCATCATAATGGAAAGACAGAGCTCGTTTGAGGAGGTGATGCCTCAAGAAGAGAGGCGGAAGGGTGTTACAAATCTTGTAAAGAAGTCAAATGTTCAATATCTACTTTCATTGAAGATGATTTTGCTGGCTATAGTTTTTATAATAATCATGCTCAGAAATGAGGGAAACAAGGATAAGAAACTTGGAACTCTGCTATCAATGCTTGCAAGCCAAAATGTTGTTGGTGGAGGAATGGCAAAAAGTGTTGGAGACAACAAAACTCTGTAGAACATTAACTTGAACAATAAAAATCAAAATTGTCGACCATGAATATAAATATCATCATGTTCTACAAAAGATTTATCGACTTTTTTCTCTTGTCTTTCTGAACGCGCTAATAAATGATGATCTCGAAATTCAATATAAAAACAACAAAAAAAAAAAAAAAATTGGCGGAAAAAGAGACGACATGTAAAAGAGACTTGTCACATGATCTACAGATTACTGAGACTTGATTGGCAGGTCACGTGATTCAAAATCACAGAATTTTGATTGACAGGTCAACCGGTTATGATTGACATGTCGGCATCCTTTGTGTTCCAGAACCGGCGTTTTTCCTCTACGTCCGTCTCTACTGTATTGAAATCACCAATAATAAGGAAATTTTCATATTTTTCACTGAAGTGATCAACTGCTTTGCCAAGATTTTTGAAAAAATATTCTTGTGATTGGGATGGTGGTCGGTAAATACTGAAAAGAGCCCACTTTTTACCTCTTAAATTAATTTCAAAACAGATGCATTCTAAATCCTCGTCAAACCTAAAAGATTTAAGTTCACTGGATAGGATATCGTTTCTAATGTATACTAAAAGTCCCCCACCCTCGCAATTTCTGTCTAACCGTAGGCGATCAGAGTACCCATCCATCGAGAATTGCTCTGTTGGAAAAGAGTCATCAATCTTTGTTTCTGCAACCATCAATATATCAAGATTTTTCGAATCAATCTCTTTCAGTGCATCATATTTGTTTCTAATGGAATTTATGTTCAAATAACCAATTATCATACGTTCATTATTCTTCAGCCTCAATTTCTTAAGTTCAGATTTTGCGTCGCACTCAACGTCACCATCACTGATTGACACTAGGTGGTTCGAATTTGAATCTACTACAGAATTCTCATTATTTTTGAAACGAAGTGATTTTAAGGCTGTTGTAGCATCTACATCTGCATCTATATCTAAACTTACGGGGTCTACGACTTCATAACTTTCAGAAGAAATTGGGGGAGCGTTATTATTGCAGAATTGATTATTTTGTCAAAATCCTAAATGATATAAAAAGTTATTTGCAAGAGTGCGAGTGTCTTCATGGTTAAGGTGTAGATTGCTTCTATTGAGGTGGCAATTTGGCTTTATATTATCATTGTTAATAAAAGTCAGATTAGCATCACGGCATTTTTTAACTAAAGCTAGGTTAGTTTTTTTTATCTTGTCGCTCAAAGAATCTCCTCTTTGCACCAAACCTGATAAATATATTTTATTCCTATTGCTCTTCATTCCTGTTGCTAGTTCAATTATTTCATCAGCTATTTCTTCTGGGGTGCTGTTGCTTTTGATGTCGTTGGTCCCACAATGTAGAATTATCGCTTTGGGATCTCTTTTCGTGGTGGGTATTGCGTGGCTATTCATGTAGTCAGTTGTGGCCCCAGGAAAACTTTTTACTATGATTCTTTCTTTTTTTCCAGTTGCTTCTGTCATTTTATGGCTCTGTATATTTTTTATGATAGAATCACTGATTATTTCGATATTTTCGTTGTTGTTTTGTCTTGATGGGTATGAGTGATTCACTGGAGAATATTGTTTTCTTTTTATTTTGTCAAAATCGTTCGAGTGAGATTCATTTGCATGTGGACGGCCTATCTTGTTATTTCTGATGTTGTCTGTTGATTCTTTTCCTTGCAACGCCAGAGGAGTAAATCTATTAGTATTTCTTGTATTCATTCTTGCCACATGTCGTTTAGGGAATATAAATCCTTCGTCGCATGCAGTTTCACTTCGATTTTCAGCTAAACTTTGTGGTGAATTTTCAGAAGGCTCCTCTGTTTCAATATTTTCGATGCTGCTTATAAGTATTTCTTTCCTTCTCAGTTCGTTTCTTAGGGATTCGTTTTCCTTTTTTAAGAGCATTATTTCCTCCTCCAAGTCTCTCTGCTTGCTGGTAATATCAAACCTGTTTCGATTCTCAACAGAATATATCAGTATCAGGTTCGACTGCTGTTGGAGTATGATTAAAGGCCTTTATCATCGGTCCAGTTCTTTTATATTCGTTTCATTTCACAATCGCAACAAAACAGTGAACTTAACAAGAGAATTAAGTATTTATTCTCGGTTCAGTCGATGTTTGTTTACATGATTTGGCTGCGTCATCTCAATTCACTGGAGTACACTGTGTGTTTACGTGACTTTGTTGCGTCATCTCAGTTGACTTGAGTAAACTTTCAACCTTATTCAAGGTCAGCGCGAGTTTATGTCTTATTAATTTATGGGATGTCTTCTTAAATTTATGACATGACATTCGATTTCAAATACATTAAATTATAGATAGAATAGACTTATTTTTGTTTAATCGCAACTGTTGCGTCGTTTCAATTCATTGGACCATGTCCTTCAAGCAATTTCACGTTAACGACCCTTAATGGTCCTCACTCTGTAAAAGTAGGAACCGGAAATTCGGGAATCGAAGAATGGGGAACATGATGTCATATCAAGGGAATCCAACGGTTTTTGGGAATTGTATTAAGGGGGCATAACCCCTTGACTTGAACTAAAGGGGTACAATGGGATTAAGGAATTATATTAAGGGGTTACATCAGATAAATTAGGGAACTGCAGAATTGGGAACATTACGTGATATTAAGGGAATCCAAGGGTATTTGGGAATTGTATTAAGGGGGCATAACCCCGTGTCTTGAATTAACGAGGTACAGTAATATTAAGGAATTTCATTAACGGAGTACATCAGATAAAACATTTGGAAGACCTGTTCGCTCATGCTTCGATTTGCATTGTGGGGGTACAATAGAGCAACCAAGCAACTGGGCAGCCAAGCAGCTAGACAACTGAGCGACCGAGCAACAACGCAAATGGGTAACTAAACCATCGAGCAATAGCGCAGCCTGCCAACTCGGCAACTGAGTAAACGGGCAACTTGGCAACAAGAGCATTTGGGCAGCTGAGCAGCTGCACAATTGGGCAACCAAGCAATCAAGCAACGGAGCAACCGGCCAACCGAGCAACTTGCCAACTCAGCCACTAAACAGTTCGGGAACCAGAGCGACGTCGCAACTGAGAAACCAGGTAACTAGGCAACTAGGAAACAAAGCAGCTAGGCAACCAAACAACTGACCAACTCAGCAACTTGGCAGCTGGGGAGCCAGAGCAATGATGCAACTGGGCAACCAATCAACTTGGCAACTAGAAAACCATGCCGCTGGGCAGCTGAGCAACTCGGCAACTGAGCAAGTGGGCAACTGAGCAACTAGGCAACAAACGCAACGGCCATACTGGGGAACTGAGCAACTGTGCAACTGGGCAACTCGTAAATCGTGCAACTGGGCAATTAAGCAACGGAACAACAGGGCCAACCAAGTAATTTGGTAAGTCAGCAACTGCCCAGCTGAGCAGCTTGGCGACCAGAGCAACGGCGCAACTGGGCAACCGAGCAATTGCGCAACTGGGCAACTACAGCAACACCGTAACTGGGCAACTGGGAACCAAGCAGCCGTCGTACGTACTGGGAATCAAGCAGCCGTCGTACTGGGAACTAAGGTTGAACGGATACAAGAACGTGCTTTGCGATTTCAATATGATGATAACAACAGTTCATATGAAGAATTATTACAACGTGCTGGAAGATGCTTTATGCATGTTTCTCGCTTACGCAGCTTCTGTATCGAAATCTATAAGACAATGAAGAATTTAAATCCTTCTTTCATGCAACAGCTACTTAAATTTAAATCCTCTATGAACCTGAATCGCTCAATGAGAAATCCCTATGATTTGCAACATTATAGGCCAAATCAAGTAACCTTTGGCTCTAACAGTCTTAGATCTCTGGGGCCAAAGGTATGGAATAGCCTCCCTAATGAAATAAAATCTGCTGAAACTCTCAAAACTTTTAAACAAATTATGAAACAATGGAATGGCATACAATGCACTTGCAATGTATGCCAGTTCAATATGTCTTAGACAATTTAGATAGGGTTGGTTTTGTCTATACCAGGTACACTTGGTTTAATATATTAGTTTATTTAATGTAAATATATTTGTAGTGTATGCAATAAATTCATTTGTAAAGATTCGAATTAGATTAGTTTCATAAATTATAATTTAAGAAGCTAGAAATTATTATTTTGAATTAAAATAACTTGACAACAACAAAAAAAGCAGCCGAGCAAATCAGCAACAGGGCATCCAAGCAATTGGGCAATTGAGCAACTGAGCTATTTGACATCTTGGCAACTGGGAAACCAAACAACACGGCAACAGCACAACCGCGAAATGGGGGAGTGAGCAACTCGGCAACTGGCCAACTGAGCAAATGGGCAACTGAGCATTTTCTCAACGTGGTAACCAGGAAAGTCGGCAGCTGGGCAACCAAGCAACGGAGCAACAGGGAAACAGACCAATTAGGCAAGTGAGCAACTGCGCAACTGGGCAACTGTGCAACTCAGCTACCGAGCAACTGGCCAACTGGGAAACCACGAAACTTGGCAGCTGAGAAACTCCACAGCTGGGCAACAAAGCAGCGCTGCAACAGGGCAACCGAGCAATTGCGCAAAGGAGCAACTCGGAAACTGAGTATCTGGGCAACTAGAGCAACACCGTAACTGGGTAACTGGGAACCAAGCAACCGAGAAAATCAGCAACAGGGCAACCAAGCAATTGGGCAAGTGAGCAACTGAGCAATTTGACAACTTGGCAACTGGGAAACCAAGCAACACAGCAACAGCACAACCGAGAAATGGGGAAGTGAGCAACTTGGCAACTGGCCAACTGAGCAATTGGGCAACTGAGCAACTGGGCAACCAGAGCAATCGCGCAACTGACCAACCAAACAACTGGGCTACTAAGAAGCCCAGCACCTGGCCAACTGGGAAACCAAGCAACTTGGAACCAAGCAACCAAGCAAATCAGTAACTGGGCAACGAAGCAACTGAGCAAATGAAACCCTATCTTACGATGTTTGCAATACTTCTTCTGTCCTACATTCCCATGTCATCCACATTTCACGTCATCTTGTGCACCCTCAGGAAAAAGGCTACCATTTTAAATCCCCCTGGTGCATGACCGCAATCTAGATTCTTATTTCCTCCTTATGAAATTCTCACTCAGGTGCGATGGTCAAATGGACCTTTTTACCCTCAACAATATTGTTTCCAACGAAAGTCCCCCTGGTACGTCACCTCACTCTAGATTCCTATTCTGTCCGTATGAAATTCCCATTCAGGTCGGATATTCACGTGATGCTTTTTATTCTTACCAACATCATCGCAACTAAAATCCCGCATATATAGGACGTCAGTCACCTTATTTCATACACAGCCGACTGCTTTGTGCACAGATACGCCTCCCAACGAGTTTGGAAGTAGAAAGAGCACGTGCGGAGCACGTGCCACCGAGAGGTTGCCGCAAGCGCAGCGAACGGCAGCCGAGCGGAGCGACGCGAAGCGTCGCCCGTGAGCCGCGAAGCGGCGAGAAGCCCTCAGCAGGGGCTAGCGATGGCCGCCTCGCGCGTAGAGCGAGCGGCCGCGCTAGTCTCTATATACTAAAGTAGGAATCGGATTAGCAAAAATTTTGTAATTGTCCGTCCGGGAAGGCTGTGCGAGTTTCCGAGACGCGATTTTCCCACGATTCTGCCGCCCGTGGGATAGGCGAGCCAAGTTTCCTTCGTTTTCCTGTCTCAGCTGAAGTCTCTGGAGTAAGTGGGGCTAACCCTTCTTTGATGTGCGTCATTGGTGCCTGATTTAACCATCGCCCGATTGTTCTCCATACGAGGATTATCACTAAGTCGCAATAAGGCACGCTAGTACGCTCGGTAAGGGGGCGTGTCTCGTAAGGTGCGATGCGAATTTGTGAGTTCGACTCCCCTAAGGGGAAAATCTTTTTCTTTCAAATTTTTTCATTTCTCTTATTTTCGTGTTGGAAATGTTTTCAAAAGGCCAAGGAGACGTCTGGTAACTTCAATTTGCTTTTGGTGTAATTTTTAATTTCGTTAGACATAATTTTTTAACATGTTTGTCTTGTTCCCTTCCATGAATATGAGGACCACTAGGAGATTATCGTCGACTGAACAATACGGCTGTGTAGCCGAGTGGTTAACTGCTCGCCTGCTACCCAGAATTGCTGGAGTTCAAATCCCCTCAAGTGCAAATTTTTGGTGTTTTTGTTTTTCTGATTTAAAAAGTTTACAATTCTTTTCAGTGTTTTAAAGCCACTTTGACAAAAGTAGAATGCTTTTTGGAATGACTCGAATCTTTACATCTATTTTTTAAATTACAAATTTATTTCTAATTTAACTCTTGACACTAACTTTCATGTTCATTTGGTTTTTCTTTCAATTTTAATTTCATCTTTGAATCTAATTTAAAGTTTTATTACAGCTGAAGAATTTAGAATAATATTAGAATTTATTTTAAATTAAAGATTAATTTCACTTTTACTAATATTAACATTAAGGCTGATACTCTTAGTTACCAAATAGACGGGGGTCCAAATAAATGGGGGGATTTCAAGAATTTAATATAAGCAAGGGGTCTTCCTTATAAGGTCCCGGGCTGGGGGAAAATTTATAAACGTAGTTTAACCCTTTCACAAGCAAAATCTTTTTTTCCAAAATTAATAAATTGGGGATCCTAATAAGGTTTGGAGGGTGGGGAAAAATAAAAATTTCATTTCATTTTTCAGCGGAAACGGGCGGGAACGATCATTTTTGGGAATGACAATTCAAAAAATTTAAAAATACAGGTTTACTAATACAGTGAAGATAAATAGTATAAAAGCATATAAGAGGAAGGTAGTCCTTCAACCCGCAGGCTGATTTTCAAGGGGCCCTCCTAACTAAAAACGATTAAAATGGTAAAATATATCCTAATATTTTTATTTGAACATTTTCCTCAATGATTTACGACTACTTTGTTAAATGCTTTAAGGGAGGGTGCCGTTTTACACTCAGCTGAGAGAGAGTTCCATTGCTTTGCACCTCTAAATGAGAAACACCTCTGCCCATTTGAGGAACTCCTCTTTGGGAGTCTCAAATCGGTAGAGGTATTTCTCAGGTTGAAAGAAGTGCAAGCTGAGTTTTTTGTAAATAGATCACACAAGTACTGAGGAGCCTGTCCATTAATAGACTTGTAGACCATAATTTGCAGCTCTTCATTGATGAGAGTCTCAATGGTCTTCCAGCCCAGCTGGCTAACTAATGTTAGTCCTGGAGAATAATAGCTGCTGTTCGTTACGATTCTCGCAGCTCTGTTTTGAAGCTTTTGCAGCTTGGTTATTTGCGTAGAGCCGCAGCAACCCCAGACAGAACAACAGTACCTGAAATGAGGCTCAACAATACTTGTGTACAACGCTTTCAAAGTTTTGAAAGGGATGAACGGTCTGGCATACTTTAGAAATCCAATGGCTCTGGAAACCTTTGCAGCAACAGCTCTGGTATGGTCGCTCCAGTCGAGATGTCTGTCAACCTCAACGCCAAGGTATTTGACCGATTGGACTACATCTAAAGGTTTATTTTTTATTTTAAGAGACAGTTCATCGCCATTGTTTACTAAGGCTTGAAAGCGAGGTCTAGTACACATGAGCATTGACTGTGTTTTAATGACATTCAGTGAAAGTTTGTTACCCTTTAACCAATTGTCAAGGCTTTCAAGGTCGTCATTTAATGCCTCGTTCAGCTGAGTGATGTTTTTAGATTGGATATACAGGCTAGTATCATCTGCATACATGGAAACAGTCGAATTCTGGACACCAAATGGCAGGTCATTAATATAAACTAGAAAGAGTAGGGGTCCGAGGCAGGAGCCTTGTGGGACCCCGATATCAATTTTGCCAATGCTTGAATCTACGCCTCCGACTCTGCAATACTGTTTTCTGTCTGTGAGATAAGACTCAAACCAAGAAAGTTCTCTATCTGAGACACCGTAGTGTGTCAGTTTTTGGCACAGCAGTTTGTGGTCGACAGTATCAAAGGCTTTTTAGGTCAATGAATACCAGTCCAACTTGGTGTCAGTATCCAACCCACTGTACCAGTCGTCACTGTTTTTAAGTAGGTTTTATTTTGAAAATTTTGAAAACTTTTTATTTTGAAAATATTAAATGACAATGATTTATAAGCTTAATGCCTGCCACATCGAATCGTCATTTTCAAATACTAATTAGGAAAAAAGAGGAAATTGAAAATATCACTAAATTTACTTTACAAATTTTTAAATCGAAAACACAAAAAGTGCAACAATTTTAGGATTGGAAAACAACGATATTTTGATAACAAACGTTTACATGTGCGTAAACAAGAGATCTTGAAGTGGAGTAAATGAAATCAATGAAATTGCATAACCGAAACAACATGATCGCCTTCTGGAAGCAGCCGGAAGCCGAGTAACTTGAACTTCTGTAAACTTGTGACACAACACAAAGGATTTAATTTTTTCATGACACTATATCATTTGATACATGGTCAAATATTCTTAAAACCCGAAAGAATATGGGCAAGATCCCTCGTACGATTCCAAAATAAATTAACGTGTCTTTTGATCTGTTTTTCCTCTGAGGGGAAGAAAATCCAAAGACAGGACAAAAGAGTCGGGATGCGTGATAAATCTTGAGAATTTTCGTGGAATCATAAGCAGAAATAATGTCCAACTTGCTGCAGAAATTTTAGGAGAATTTTACAGCAAGACTTTTGAGTAAAAATCGAGTAAATTTTGAATGTTTCCTCCATTTGAAATACTGAATAATTTTAGCTTCAATTTCAGCACATGTCAACAAAAACTGAGCAATTAGGAGAAAAACTTCCGCAGGACAAAAGAACACTGTTCTTAAGGCCCGGTTACACTATTAGATATTCCATTAGATATTCGCCAGACATACCAAAAATAGTGTGTCGATTAGATATCTACCAGTGTAACGTGCCATTAGATATTCGATGAGGGATTAAAAAGAAGGGAAAACATATCTAATCAAGCTGGGAATAAAATCAAATCGATTTGATTTTATTCCGCATGTCTAATGTTAAAGAATGCAGAAATAAAGATGCCGACTGTCTGATGACGTAATGACGTGCAAGTTTTGAAGCAACAGTGGACTTTTCAGGCCATTTCTTGTATTTTCTATGCGAAAACTGCAGTTTACCAATTTACATCACGAATATTATTAATGTTTTACAAAAATCAAAAGAAAAACTGTATGGAACAGTGTGTTGGAAGCACTGAGAAAGCCAAACTTCGAAAAGTAGACTTGCAACATGTTTTCTCACTTATTTCTGGTTCCATTTTCCATAGTGGAGAGAAAAATGCTTACATATATCAATTTCAAGGAAAAAACGTCTTTTCTCTGCTCAGATCGGGATTTGCTGAATTCAGGCAGCGCCAAAATGAATGGAAAATCTGATGGACTCGTTACACTGTTAGATATTCCATTAGATATTATTTCTCGTTTTAGATGCTCTATATATGGAATATCTAATGGAATATCTAATAGTGTAACCGGGCCTTTATAGTGAAAAGAACATAATAGATGGCCGCCATCAAAATCAAAACTTTTTTGAGCCGAGAGAAAATCGAAATTTTAACCAACTTCTAGGTTTCAAAAGGCTTAGCAAAATCTTTAAACAGCGTCCGGCCAGAAACGGGATCGATTAAAGAAAAAAGCGCATCTCTAGCTGGCCCGGGAAAAATCCTTTCTTGTGTAATCGAACAACGGGCCATAACAATGTGCTGACCTGATTTGCATTTAAGCATATTAGTAATATACTAGCCCTTGCCCTTGTAAGACCACCGCCTCATGAGGACCACCGCCTCGGATGAACTCTGCCAATAACAACTTCCACCTAAAAGGAACTATGCATTAAGGTGGCTATATTTGCTGTTAATCTAAATGTAAATCTTAATCTTAATATTAGTCTAGTCTTAATCTTAGTCTTTAACTTAAATGTAATGTCAATCTTAACTTCTACCTGAATTGGAATCTTAACCTTCATCTTAATCTAAATGTTAATGTTAATTACAATCTTGATCTTAATTGTAATCCTAATCTTACTCTTAATCTTTATGTTAATGTAAATCTTAATCTTAGCCTTAGTAAATCTTGAAATCAATCTTAATATTAGTCTTAGTCCGTGTTAGTCTTGGTCTAGGTATCAGTCTCTCATTTTAAACTTAAATTTAAAGTGGCTATTACTAAAAGCAGGAACGGGGAATGTCAGCGGAACGGCGGAATCACCGAACGTATGGAACGCGCGGCAACGCGCAGGAACGAGCGGAATCAGCGGGAACGGGCGGGAACGAGCGGGAATGACCGGTAATCAGCGGGAACGAGCGGGAATCAGCGGGAACGAGCGGGAATCAGCGGGAACGAGCGGGAATGGCCGGGAATCAGCGGGAACGAGCGGGAATCAGCGGGAACGGGCGGGAATGACCGGGAATCAGCGGGAACGAGCGGGAATCAGCGGGAACGGGCGGGAACGAGCGGGAATGACCGGGAATCAGCGGGAACGGGCGGGAACGAGCTGGAATCACCGGGAACGGGCGGGAATCAGCGGGAACGGAGGGTTCTAAGAGTCACAAAAGATCGAAAAATAAATATTAAATGACAATGATTTATAAGCTTAATGCCTGCCAAATTGAAACGTCATTTTCAAATACTAATTAGGAAAAAAGAAGAAATTGAAAATATCACTAAATTTACTTTAAAAATTTTAAAATTGAAAACACAAAAAATGCAACAATTTTAGGATTGGAAAACAACGATATTTTGATAACAAACGTTTACATGTGCGTAAACACGAGATCTTGAAGTGGAGCAAATGAAATCAATGAAATTGCATAACCAAACAACATGATCGCCTACCGGAAGCAGCTGTAAGCCGAGTAACTTGAACTTCTGTAAACTTGTGACACAACACAAAGGTTTTAATTGATTCATGATTTTTGCCTCAATTAGAGATATTCCAACTTGAGAACAAAAACATACCTATTTACCTAATGAGAAATGAAAACAAAATCTTCTTGGAAATTTTAGGACAATTTGTGATCGTAATTGAATTTAATATTTGGAATTTATTACGTAGTTTAACTTTACATTCTGGAGTTTGTTGTGCAAAAAATGCACTTATTTTCTTTTTTTCTATAAGAAACTTTGCTCTTGAAACATTTGGTAGCGTTTCTTATGTTAAATAAAAATCCCCAAATTTTGTGAATTTGAAAAAAGATTTTATGAATATGGTTCGGGGGCTTTCGAACACTACAGTTCCTGAAGAAAGAATTACAACAGTACAGAAACGTATAATCAGTAAAATGTTGTAGAATTTAGAATTTGAAGTCTACGAATGTGTTTGGTACCTATTTTAGTACAAGAAGACATCATAATTATAGGCCCTTTATTTTGGTTCGGTTCAGGCTATGCATTCCATTCATTCATTTTCAACTTGTCATACTTCCTTCCGCTAAACTTGGCACAACTTTGCATTCCTATGATCATGAAATCACCTTTTAGCAGCAATCCCCCTTGTATTACACAGGTCATTCCTGCGCTACTCGTACTCCAATTGCACATTTCCTTATTTTTCCACCAAGGCAATAGTGAGGAGCTTGGCGTCACCATCGTGCATTTTATGATACCAACATAAAACTTGGCACACATATAGAGTTCAACATGCTGAAAAAATAGGGTCGGAACCCCAATCTGAATTTGCCCCAAATGCTATTTTTAGAGTCAAATACTTGTACCCAGTCCCCAATGAGAAAACTACCAATTAATATATAACTAAGCATGACAGCTTCATAAAAACTACAAATTCGTGATCAGAGAGATCAATATAGTTTATCTCAGAAAAAATATTTTCATTATCATGCATACAAAAATTTTAACTATGACGTCATTTTGCGATGACGTCACAGCATTTTCGAAAATACGACAAAAAGTCAAAATCAAAATTTTAGATGCTGACAATGATAAGATTGACATTTGGTAAGATAGAAGAAAAATGCAGGCTATAAGATGGAATAGGAAAAGATAAAAGATAGAATGGAACCACTGTTGAACTTATCCACATTGTCCATTACAAAAACAGAGCTCTGTGCATTCCAAATGAAATTGTCTGCATTTGCATCCGATTGCATCTATCAGTGCATAGAGTTTTGCAGCCACATTTGATTAGTTCTTGGCAAGTTTTTGATGCCTCGGGTATCGTCATCCAGAGAGGCTATAACTCATGTTCACTGAGAACCCGGCACCAATGACTGGCCCCAGACTTTTTTGCGAGAAGGAGATGAAATGTATTTTTACATAATGAATTTTATGCTTTCTTGTCAGTTGCTAGTTTATGGGGATAACTAAGAAAACTGGAAAGCAGCTCGCTTTATGTTTTGTTTTAGAGAACTACTTGTTGGAGGTAAATTCTCGCTTGAACAACCCTTTTGGTGCAATGATATCTTCGATATTCGTCAATATCGTTAACGGAACTTGATTATACATGAGAATAACAAATCTTTCAACCTGACTATATCATTTTCATTTGGCTCAGCGGTTTCGCAATTTGAAAGTCTACAAAAGAAAGAAGGAATGATGAATGCTATGCATTTGTTGCAATGCATGACCAACCGTATGTGAAGAGTATTCTGCACTAGAAATAGGTGTCAAGCGGAAAGTAAATACGTTGAGTATGAAAGCTTACTTGATAAAGGTTTCCGTTATCTCTGGGAAAATTCTCCATGTAGACCAGGCAATCTTTTTTCCTTTTCCGAAGAACGCTGACACAGTGTCACAGCCAGTGAACGAGTACCAAAATAGCATTCCTCTGCAGATATCATATCCCAATCGTCCAGCATATTCATCTATTGGCAACCACTTTCTTGTCTTCCCTACACCAAACTCGATCCAAAGCTCGTCAAGGTTCAGATCATCGAAGAAAGACACGGCTAGTACAACTACATCTGTGCCAACCGTACGCAAGGTGACTTTTTTGTGACCACAGCTAGCAGCGTGTTTCACTCTCTCTTGTGTCGTTCTTTAAGCTGGTCTTCAAATAGCTATCAAATACCACATTGATTCGTTTAATACTGCAATTATAGTTCATCAGATCCTTCTTGACGGCCTTACAGAACAGCTCTCGACTGTAGTCACCATATGTTTGACTGGGCTTGGGCTTCAGCATTTGCACTAAGGCTGCTCCATCAATTATTTTAACTGTTACTCCAGTTGGTTCTGATTCTTTGGTCGACCGGTAGTTTTGAAGACATTTAAGAAAATCTGACTTATTTCATTTGCGCAGCCTGCCGTATTCTGAGAGGCAAGGGAGGTATGCATGATCCTCATGAGCAAAAAAGTCTGCTGTGTCTCCGCTTCTTGACTGACATGCAACATATAGAGAAGCGTAAAGCTTGCAGTCCTGTTTAACTGAAGCCATTTTCAATTTTCCTTTTGACGTGGAGACAGTATTTTTCGAACGAAATAGGTCCAGAGAATTTCTTTTAATTGGGTCATAAATTGATTTGCTGCATGTGATTATCCTTTCCTGGATGTAATCCTGGTACTGCTGATTGCCTATTTGTTTAGCTTTTGCAACCGACTTCACAGCTGATTCATTCATTATTGTCCTTTTCATTACTGGCATTAAGTGAGCGCTTTCCGAGAAAGGATTTCCAATCTCTTTACATGTTTTCTTTAAAGATTGTACATGATTGCCGAAACGCTTTTCGCAAGATGTTGAACTTTCATGATGAGGTAAGGCAAGCTGGTTACCACTTTCGGCACTTTCTTCGAATTCAGTTACTATTCTTGCTATTTCAGGCCCACCAACCATCCATTTGAGTAGAAAATCGTCATTTTCCAAAATACTGACGGCACCGCCATCTCTTTTCACTATTTTCACTAATTCATTGTTCTATTTTGATTTATGATTTTGAGTTTTGTCGTATTTTCGAATGTTGTGACGTCATCGATAAATGACGTCATAGTTTAAATTTTGTACGCATGATAATGAAAATATTTTTCTGAGATAAACTATATTGATCTCTCTGATCACGAATTTGTAGTTTTTATGAAGCTGTCATGCGTAGTTATATATTAATTGGTAGTTTTCTCATTGGGGACTGGGTACAAGTATTTGACTCTAAAAATAGCATTTGGGGCAAATTCAGATTGGGGTTCCGACCCTATTTTTTCAGCATGTTGAACTCTATATGTGTGCCAAGTTTTATGTTGGTATCATAAAATGCACGATGGTTGTGAAAATTGACTCTAAGCTCCCCCACTACAACATTTTTACACATAACAGGGTTTTCTGGGGCGTAGATTCCGAAAATGGCATCTAAAATATCCCCCGGAATACGTAAATAGACATTCCTTGCATTTTCCTTCCGATCGGGAGTAAAATTTGCAAAAGCATTTTTCTGTTTTCATCCCGATCGGGCTTCCTTCATCCCGATCGAGCTACTTTCCTCCCGATCGGGTTTATATCCCTAGCGGTTGAAAAAGTCAGATCTCAAATACAAAAAAGTCGAGATTAAGTGAGTAGAATATTTTTTTATGGAGGTCATTTGAAATTGAAGTTTTGGAGTTTTCTGTTGGATATGAGAAAAGGAAGGAGTATTGAATTTACATAGGAGTAATTTTGCATAAGATAGGATTTTAATTAAGTGCAGACAGGTCATAAACATTTTGTGACATTATAGTTTAAAATGACAGAGCACAGTCAGAGATATCCTTCACCTCTATGAATACCACTTGCTCACTATGGTATGGTGATAATGATGATGAAGATTTTGATGATTATGATGATGATGATGATGATGATGATGGTGGTGATGATGATGATGATGATGATGATAATCAAGATGATTTTAATGACATGATGATGATAATGATAATGATGATGATGACTAAGATGATTTTGATGACATGATGAAAATTTCGGTGATGATGATGGTGATGATAATATGATTATGATTAAGATGATGATCATGATGATGATGATGATGATGATGATGATAATGATGATTATCATCATTGTAGTTTCTTGGGTCTCCTTACTCAACACAAAATATCCAAATTTCACCCACAATTTTGTATCTTTATCAATGATTGTTTTGATTTTGCTAATGATGTTTATTTCAGAAGACTAGCTTTTTAACTTTAAGCCTGCTACGCAGGCAGCCAGTTTAACCATAGTACCAGATTAGCCTTGGCAAGACAAGATTCTTCCTTCCAAGAATTCATCGCCTTCACGGGAACCATGTGACCTGTCTATCATCGCTGAACTTTCGCTAGAGACCGGGCAGGTTAGTCCTCCAAGGCATCCCCTAAACCTCCCCGGACTCTAGCTAAAGTTCAGCGATTGTAGACAGGTCACATGGTTCCCGTGAAGGCGATGAATCCTATATTACTAATATGCAGTTATGCAAATCAGGTTGGCCCATTGTTATGGCCCGTTGTTCGATTACACAAGCAAGGCTCTTTTCCTGGGCCACCTAGAAACCTGGTTCTTCTTTAGACCGACGCCCTTTCTGCCCAGGTAGTGCATGCCGTATTTTTCTAAATGTTTTGAGAATCAAAAGTTTGTTAAAATTTCGATTTTATCTCGACTTCAAAAAGTTTTGGTTTTGATTGCGGCCATCTATTATGTGCTTTTCACTACACGTACACTGAATCTTTTGCGTGTAACTCTCAGGGGTTTATTCAATGACTTGCGGCTTTAAAAGCCTGGATTCCATACAAAACATTGACTTTCGTGCGACTATCGCACAATCGTGAGACGTGAGAATTTCTTTTCGTACGATTATCGCACGACCATAAATACAAATGGTGACATTGTGGTTGTAGCAGAGCCTTCACGATTACATTACTACAATTTAGTTACGATGTAGTCTTTCTTACAAGATATTTTGAGATATCAAAATGAAACACACTTTCCAGACAATGGATACCTTTCCCAACGGTATATTTATTGGCGGCGTGCGATTGTGTATTATCTCTCAACTTCACGCTCAAATACAATACTACATTACTGTTGTGAACAAAAAAGGCTTTTCCGACTCCAGCGATGTAAAAGCTTTTTATGTCAACAAAAGTCCCAAGACGAAAGTATAATTTCAAGAGTTAAGAATGAAATTTCAAAGAACACGAGAGTTTCTGGTGATTTTTCACGGATTTTCCGCCACTTTATAGATGATTCCAGGTGAATTGGACATTTCTTGGTGGTTTTGGGTGCTTTTCATCGAGTTATGGTTCGTTTTGAGTGCTTTTGGCTGGTTTTGGGCAATTTTTGGTTGTTTCGCGTTTTTGGTAAGTACGTTTTCAGGGGTCAAAGGACGTCAAAGGACAATAGGAGACTGTAATTCATTTTGGAATTTTACTCATTCTTTCCGTTTTCAAGAAGAGTTCTTGCTTTGATTTTTTTTCACAAATCGCCACACTAAACTTTGTGTTTTACTGTTTGAATGCATATGAAACACTACTAAGAGGCCATCAATTTTTCGGCTTTCAAGTTGAAGGTTCCTTTGAAAATTCAGAACACTAACACACAAAATGAAAATCGTTCCGATATAGTAAGATATTTATTGTTCATGAAGGACATTTAAAATTAAAGTCTACTATGAGATACGGATAGGATTTTCGAATTTACGCAGCAGTAATTCTACTAATTTTGCCTCATAAGTTTACACAAAAGCGTTTGGAATATTCTCAGTAGATCTTGAAATTTAGTGGCAAAAAATTTCTTTAAGCATTTACCATTGAACTGTTTGACTTTTATTTAGGCTGTTAATAATAGGATTTTCGAGTGCAGACGGGGCATAGAAACGTTCCATTAGAATTCAAGTGGATGGAACACAGTCAGAGATACCCTTAACCTCCGTGACTCACTGGCTCACTATCCCATCCAAGGTTTTGTTTTATAAAGTATGGCTTATATTTGACCTTCAGCTTTCATATTATAATGGTGATGATGATGATGATTTTGATGACATGAAGATTATGAAGGTTGTGATGATGATGATGATTATTATTATTATTATTTGATGGCATGACGATGATGGTGATGATAATGATGATTATGGTTATGATGATGATTATTATTATGATGATGGTAATGATGATGATGATAAGGATGATTCTAATGGTGATTAGAATGTTATAGGTGATGATGGCGATAATGATAATTTTGACGGTGATGATGATAATGTTCTTTTTTTGTCCACAGTTTAATACCCTTTTATCAATTCACTTATGTGTTTACCATTACAAGTAGACTACAATCTTGGACAAAATATATTGGAACAACATGAAAATTTTCATTTCATCGTATGATCCCCCCTCTTTTTCCCCGAAACAATGTTGTTTCTGCAAAAATAGCTTCACTTTGCAACCAACATTGCTTCGGGGGGGGGGGGAAGGGGGTTGAAAACAGAGCTCTCAGACAGTAGCATTTCATAAATAAAACAATTTTTCCGAAAACTACGAAATGTTTCAAATATTTTGTCCAAGATTGTAGCTTTTTACCTTGACACCCGCGATGCGGGTGAGTTTTTACCTTGACACCCGCGATGCGTTTAAATATTAGTACCAGTTTAGCCTTGGAAAGATAAGATACCACTCAGCTGCCTTTTAACTTGCTGCATTTTAGCTTGCAGCCTTCTGAACTTTCGCTAGAGTCCGGGGAGGTTAGCTCCCATGGCATCCCACAACCTCCCTGGACTCTAGCGAAAGTTCAGAAGGCTGCAAGTTAAAAGGCAGCAAGTTAAAAGGCAGCTGAGTGGTATCTTGTCTTTCCAAGGCTAAACTGGTACTAATATTCACCCGCATCGCGGGTGTGAAGGTAAATCATTACTGATCCTTAACTAATCATTACCTGATCCTCACTAATCCTTACTGATCTTTAGCCAATCCTTACTGATCATCGGATAATCCTAACTGATCCTTACCTAATCATTGCTAATCATCGCTTAATCCTTACTGATCCTTAGCTAATCCTTACTGATCCTTAGTTAATCCTTACTGATCCTTAGCTAATCCTTACTAATCCTAACCTAATCATTACTGATCCTTACTGCTATTTAGCTAATCATTACTTAATCCTTACAAATTCTTATCTAATCAATACTTCATCCTTGCATAACTAACTTTTTGAGCCAATGAAGTTGCAATCAGGCAATGATTAGCTAAATATCAGTAAGGATCAGTAATGATTAGGTTAGGATCAGTAACTAATCATTACCTGATCCTAACCTAATCATTACCTGATCCTAACCTAATCATTACTAATCCCTAGATAATCATTACTGATCCCTACCTAATCCTTACTGATACTCATTAATCCTTAGCTAATCCTTACTGATCCTCACTGATCCTTAACTAATTATTACTAATCCTTACCTAACTTTTGAGCCAATGAAGTTGCAAAGTTCTAGAAATTCTGATTTAAGACATTGCTCATTGGGTAAAATAGTTAGTTTAGTATTAGGTAATGATTAGTTAATGATTAGGGAGGATCAGTAAGGATTAGCTAAGGATTAGCTAATGATCAGTAAAGATTAGGTAGGGATCAGTAATGATTATCTAGGATTAGTAATGATTAGGTTAGGGTCAGGTAATGATTAACAAAGATAAGGCAATGATTAGAGAGGATCAGTAATGATCAGCAAGGATTAGCTAAAGATCAGTAAGGATCAGTAATGATCAGTAAGGATTAGGTAAGGATCAGTAAGGATCAGCTCAGGATCAATAAGGATTAGTGAGGATCAGTAATGATTAAGCAATGATAAGGTTAGGATCAGTAAGGATTAGCTAAGGATCAGTAAGGATTAGTAATGATTAATGAGGATTAGTGAAGATCAGTAAGGATTAGCTAAGGATCAAGTAATGATCAGTAAGGATCAGTTAGGATTAGCTAAGGATCAATAAGGATTAGTTAGGATCAGTAAGGATTAGCTAAGGATCACGTGATGATTAACTAAGCATCAGTAAAGATTAGCTAAGGATCAATAATTATTAGGTTAGGATCAGGTAGTGATTAGGTTAGGATCTGTAAGGATGAGATAATGATTAGTTAAGGATCTGAAATGATTAGTTAAGGATCAGTAAGGATTAGCTAAGGATCAGTAAGGATTAGTAATGATTAGTGAGGATTAGTTAAGATCATTAAGGATTAGCTAAGGATCAGTAATGATCAGTAAGGATCAGTAAGGATTAGCTTAGGATCAATAAGGATTAGTTAGGATCAGTAAGGATTAGCTAAGGATCAGGTGATGATTAACTAAGGATCAGTAGGGATTAGCTAAGGATCAATAATGATTA
>JACTAT010000241.1:0-64397 GCA_014526335.1 Chrysaora quinquecirrha | reverse complement strand
ATAATTCTGTATAAACAGATAACAATACGATAATAAATCGGCTAAGATACTACCATTATACATTTTTACTTGAAACAACCCTTATAAAAAGGAAATGTCTATTTTTTAGCAATATTGTTTTCTCTCGATGCCACATCCACCAATGTTTATCAACTTCAACACAATGAAATATGTGGAGATGACTTGGTCGCGGCCTTTAGAAGATACCAAAAGAGTAAGATTCAACATTGTAACGGGGATAAAACAGAATCAAAATGTGAAACAATGTGATGCAATGCCGGTGTTTTAATGAGAAACATAACTTTGTATAGGTTGGTTTCTATACATTAAATGAGATTTACTGTAATTAAGTTTGCATTATTGTTAATTTTTTTACTATAGGCATATTAGATAGTGTTTTTTATAATGTCCCATGCATACATAAAACAGTGCTTTCCTTTTTGCATTCAGAAGAAACGGCTGCAGGCTTTAAACTTTTTTCATTGCGGGAGCTGATCCAAATTATTGATAAGGGGTGTAACCACTGCGAAGGCCGATAAGAAAATAAGTGCATATTTGCTTGAGAATGGCTTTCAGTGGATACCTTTTCAGTTCAACTTTCCACATGCTAGTCACATGGATGGAGTATGGAAACGCCAGATACGAACAGTGCGAGAAGCCTTTCAATCAAATTTATTGAAAGCAGGAGGTCAGATAGATGACGAAGCATTCAGGAAATTTATGAAAGAAGCTGAAAATATCGTTAATTCTCCACCATTATCCGTTAATAATATTTGTTCCCAGGATGCATCTGAACCACTGACGCCGAATCATCTACTCACCATGAAATCAAAGATTGTATTGCTTCCGACGGGAAACTTTAAAAGAGAAGATTTGTATTGTCAAAAACAATGAAGAAAAGTTTAATATCTAACAAATGAATTTTGATCAAGATAGAGGCAGAAGTTTTTACTTAATCTTCAAAAACGGCAAATAAAAAGAGAAATTCAACAGAACATCCACAAAAAAATTTAACGATATGGTAATTTCTAAAGAAGATAATGGAATTCGAAATCAATGACCGCTAGCTTGAGTCTGTGAAGTGTATCCAAGTGAAGATGGACAAATCAGAAAATGTTAAATTCTGATAGATGATAAATCATTAGATAACCAAGGAAAACGAGCATCAAAACCAGTCTACCTGCTGTGACCAATTCATAAGTTGGTGCTCCTGTTAGCAGCTGAAGACCAGGAAGAACTTAGATGAAAAGAGTTACCAGGAATCTCCATCGAGGAGCTAAGAGACATCAATTTTTATATAACTATAAAAAAATAGTTGGAGGAGCCATGTAACCGCTGCGAAGGTGCGTTTGTTTGTGTAAGTGAAGCCATAATCAACGAGACTGGTATAGTGCAAGGCCAAACTGGTATAACTGTTTATGAACTTTTGTTTTTTCGTTTTGTTTTGTGTTTGAGTTAATTTAGGCTTTTTATTCATTTTTTTCTTTTTTGTAGATTGTTATCTTACACTCATAATCATCTTTAGAGTCATGTTTTCAATACTGATGATTTCGCATGAATAACAAAGTGGAATTATGTATCATTTTTACTCGTCTCGCTGCTTAGAGATTCCATCAGCGTTACAAGGAGATTTGCAAGGGTGACAGAGTTAATGGGCTAAAAATTCAATTATAAAATTGCGCCAGTTATTACAGGGAGTGTCTCACATAAAACTAATTTTTTATTGATTTTCAGATTTTTATATAGTTGAGGGTCCCACTTAGGGTCCCACCTTAAAGGTCCAACTTAGGGTCTCACCCTAAGGGTCTTACTTAGGGTCCCACCCTAAGGGTCCCACTTAGGGTCCCACCCTAAGCTCACTACGCGCCGAAAGAAAGAATTTCAATACTCGTTTCAATTTATCATTTATGTTGTAGAGTGTTATATTCTCAACCTTGTGAGAATAAGTCAGAGAAATACGATAGGACAACTGCATGCTATGATTGCATAGATATAACTGAACAGAACCATCCTAAAACTACAACAACAACCTAATTAGAATAACAATAAAGATTAACACAATCGGTCTTGGCTGCACAGGCAGTCCATATCCAGTTCATCACATTTACACCATTTACACAATATTACACCACTTCCCCTTTTTGAGAAGGTTTTTTCTATGTAACAACGTTCAATGGCACAGTATTCACATATCTTTCGGGTGGTCTTCTCACTCTTTCAGAACGACAATTTTCTGCTGGAATTATATCATTTTCATTTTCAATTTGATTATTACCATTTCCATGACTGATTTGTTCTTCTATGGCTGCATCGTCATTCTCTGTTTCAGACTCTTCATTGCGTATTGCATGATTTTTGTTTCTCTTGAAGTGTGATATATTTCTTGTAACTCGATGTTTCTGATGATTTTCTGCAATTACTTGCGTGCCTTTTCTTTCAACCACAACATATGGAGTTTTATTAAAACGAGATGTAAGCTTGTTTTGACGTTGCTGCTTCACTAAAACTGTATCACCTACATTAATAGTGCTTTCTTTAACATTTCGGCGTTGATCCGAATAGTTCTCGTGATAATGTTGACTTGTGCGTTCATTTTGGCGAGCTTCTTTATGTTTGTTGATTACAATCTTGCGACCAATTTCTGGTAATTTACCACGAACTTTTCTGTTGAACAATAATTCACTAGGGGCAACTTTCGTTGTAGAGTGAGGTGTGGTACAATATTGTAACAAGAACCTCTGTAGTTCTTGACGCCAAACTTTTCCTTCAATAACAGATGTTTGCAGAACTTTTTCCAGTGGCTGATTAAAACGTTCAACCTCACCATTTGCTTGAGGCCAATGCGGTGTGGTACGTTCATGCAGGGGCAGATCCAGCCCTAAATCTGACTGGTGCTCAAAAACAAAAGGGTGTGGCCGATGGGCGTGGTCAGTTGGGTATAATGGGCGTGGCCGAGGGGCGTTGTATTAAAGTTGTTGATTTTTGTGAACGACTAAATAAACAAATCGTTTCCGAGGAAGAAAGAGGAACTCGAATGTTTATTGTTGGGAATTCAATAGATAGCTATTACATTTCGTCTTCCTGTACATGCAGAACAGAAAAAACTTAGGCTTGGCCTAATTCAAACAGAAGATTTTGCGTTATCAAAGCTCCCTGAGAAGGCTGACGCAGACAAGAGCATTGCCTGATTGATTAGAACTTTAACATAACTAACAAAATCTACTCTTTTAATTTGGCCTAACCTAAAATTTCTGTTCGTTCTGTATGTACACGAAGACGAATTTCCAACATAATCATTCGAGTTCTTCTTCTTTCCTCGTAAACGATTTCCACTCGACTTGTGTGAGACATTCACCATCACCAACTTCAGCAGGTTGATGGCGACTGTTGTGTTGGCAGAAATTCTCTTTTATTTCGCAATGTCACTGAGATAGCAGGGAATGACGTTGCATTTTCGAGTGACGTTGAGCACCAGTGAGCCCTGCATTTTGATTGGTTGATTTACCTCAGCACCAGTGGAAGTGACGTTGAGCACCAGTGGAAGTTCATTTTACTACTATAAAAATGCGGGTCACTGGTGCTCAAGGTTTTAATGACGTATCTCTGTACAAATCGATTCTGTTTTTTCTTGTCATTCTGGCAAAAATGGTCCGCGTTTTTCCGTTTTTACATTCAAAGTAAACACGTCATTAACTCATTGATAGCGAGACCTTATTTCTATGCGTGAGACAGACGGTGATTCGTTGATGGAATACAAATAAAATTTAGGCCAATTATGTCAACAAAGAGGAATCAAAGAGGCATCATAAATGCTTTCTTGCTCAAAATTAACATTTCAACCAAAGAAAATCAGCTGATATCAACAGCAAAAGGAAATTGTTTTTAAAGGTCATTCTTTAAAAATCTGACTGGTGCTTGAGCACCGGTCGCACCAGTCTGGATCCGCCCCTGGTTCATGCTTGATATTCAATGCTTGACAATAACGTCGAAATTCATCACTTGAAAATGGTGGTCCATTATCAGCTTTAATAACATTAGGTATAACATGCGTAGCAAAGATCTTATCAAGTTTCGGTATTACAGATGAAGCTTTTGTTGATCGAACTACTTCAACTTCTGGATATCGCGAATACCTGTCATTGATGACCAATAAATAATCGTTAGACGGTAATTGTCCACAAATGTCCATATGTACTTTCTCCCATGGTCCAGATGGCAAATCAGAAGGTCGAATCGGTTCGGGTGGAGACGGTGTACCAACTGCTTGGCATGCTATACAAGAATCAATTGTTCGTTAAACCAATTCGTCAATACCCGGAAACCAGACTTTCTCTCGAAGTAATGCTTTGGTTTTTGACAAACCTTGGTGACTCTCGTGGGCTATGTCTATTGCTTTCTGTTGCAATGACTCAGGGATGACGATTTTTGTTCCTCGAAGGATAATGTTGCGTTCACCAATTGTGAATTCCTCCTAGCAACTGTTGAAAGGTTTTTTGATCGCATGTATTGATTCAATCGTATCGCCCGCACGAAGACTTTTAAGATAATAATCTTCAGAAGTTGCTTCAGCAATTTTTTCTAGTGTCATAGCTTTCGGAACACTATGCTGAGGAATGAAATTGACATATTCTTCAGTCATTTTCTGCTGTTTATAAATGCTTTTTGAAGTTGGATGCCTTGATAAGTAATCTGCAGGATTATTAATGCCTGGCTTGTAAACAACATTAAATGAATACGGTTGCAAACTTAAGACCCATCGTTCGATTCTTGCGGACGGTTTAGAATTGCATTACCATAACTTCTAACGGTTTGTGGTCCGTAACTAGCGTAAAAGAAGGTCCATGTAAATAAAGATGAAAATGCTCTACTAACCGTGCTTCTTTTTCGGTTTGCAAATATCTCGTCTCGGTGTCAGTTAAAGATCTGCTTGCATATGCAAGATTTGACCAAAAAATTCCAAAGTTTCACTGAGAAACTTGCATTTACTTTTGTTCAAAGTAAGACCTTTATTCTTCAACCGTTCAAGACATTTGGTTAAATTGACATAATGTTCTTGACGTGTAGTACCATAAATAACAATATCATCAGCATTATTCTTGATTCCATTTAAACCTTGCAAAGCTTTCTGCATAAGGCATACTGGAAAATTTCAGCCGAAGCATTGGTGCCATAATTCAAACGTTTGTAACGAAATAAACCAACATGAGTTGAAAAAGTGGTGATGTACCGACTTTCTTCACTCAGTTCGAGTTGATGATAAGCCTGACTTATGTCCAGTTTTGAGAAAAACTTAGCTCCATTGAGTGCAAAGCTCACATCATGAACAGTGGGTATTGGATGGCATATTCTGTTAATTGCAGTGTTTGCAACACGCATGTCGACGCAAATTCTGACTGCACCATCTTTTTTATGCACAACTACAATAGGAGAGACCTACGGTGTACCTTTATCATCGGACACCCGTTCAATATTGTCCTCTTTTTCCAATTGTTTTAAGGCTTCTTTGACTTTCTGACGCATGTGATACGGAATGCGACGCTGAGGTTGCATTTTTGGCGTTTGATTTTGAGTTTACACAATCCATCAAAAACTTCAGGATATTTGTTTATAATTTCAGCAATGTTACTGTCATTTCTTGACAATGTGTTTAGATGTATGCTAATTAATCCAAGTTCTTGCGCTGTGGACGAGGACAAAAGATTTCCGCTGTTTGAGTTTTTCATAACATAGAATGTAGCCAGCGTAAGACGATTCTTACCCTGGGTGCCAGAGCCTTCAAGAATAGAAAAAAAGAAAAAAAAGAAAAAAATGATACGAGAAGAGAAAAGGAAGGCTCTGGTCAATTGCGTCCTTCTATTGTTTTTCATTCGCCAATCAAATCTAAGATACACGAACGTGTATCATGTTTGTGATTGGATAATCAGCGAGACTCTGTTGTAATTGGGCTGAGGGGTCAGGCTTTCGAATTTAACCGTTCACTTCTGAAAAAGCTGCGAAGAACGATTCATTGGCCTAAAGAAACGGCTGACAAATATGGCGAGATTAGAAAGGTACAAGAAAACAAGTCAACTAGGCCAAGCAATTTTGATGAGGTTCTGAAGAAGGTACTCGTCGAATATTTTCCAAATTTAGAAGAGATGACTGTAGCACATTGTGTCCATAAATGGCGAGGGCCTACTTGCATTTTGAGAACATTGATTCAATGTCAATCTAGAAAGGCGAAGGCCTAGGTTGGAAGCACCAGTCTCTGTCGAAACCAACGGGCAACAGAGCCATATTGGAAAATAAATGAGAACTTTTCAACAAGAATATGGATTTCAAAGCTTCGATCTGTTATCATTTATACCTCCTCTCATCTAACTAGGAAATAATCGACGAGTACACCTTCTTCATGACCTCATCGAAATTGCTTGGCCTGGTTTGGCTCGTTTCCTCGCATCGATCTCGCCATCCTTTTCAACCGTTTCCTCAGGCCGATAAATCTCTCGTTTCACAGCTTTCTCAATTGTTTCAGTCATTTCATTTGATCTGCAACTGACTCCACCCAGGCTTTCTGACCGCGTTCGCCGCGGCCATAGCTCATAGGCGGAAGTGCAGCCGTTTTTTTCAGAACGAGATTAGGTTCTCTTCGAACCAGAGTCTCATACTCTTTTCCCTCTGTCTCTCCCTTTCCCTTTCCTTTCTTTTTTCTTAGAGACTCTGGCACCCAGGGTAGACGATTCTTTGTTTCCATAACAGCGTCAAATTGTCCTTTGAAGTCAACAGGTTTTGAACTGCTGTATGGAAATGCTTTCATATTTGTTTGCCTTAGATTAACATCTTTCATCTGTGAGAAGGTAACTTGATCGATGACCTTAATCGTGGTGCCCGTATCAATAGTCATTTGAAAAACTGTGTCACAGACAGTGACTGCCACTTTAGGGCTTTTTGAATCTGTTTTGTTGACAGAATACAAATAATCTTCTCTGAAGATGAATGGCTTTCAAGAGATTTGTTATCCAAAGTATGCACGGTCTTTGGCTTTCTATTGTATCTGCGAGCTGCTCTTGGTTTGCTGCCAGAACGTTTTTCTCGACAAACATTTGCAAAATTATTCTGCTTTTTGCATATTTTGCCTTCCTTACCCTTTGCAGGGCAAGTCCCTATGTGTGGATATGACCCACCACAACTGAAACAAGATTTCTCTGATTTCTGGGTACTTAGCTTATTAGTTTCAGCAAAAGGTTTCTTGACTCGATATCCTTTGCTTGGAACGCACTTTGTTCGTCTCTGCGACCCTCTAACAGCATGGCTTTCAAGTCAAAATTAGGATCTCGCAATGCTCTTTTGCGAATCTTGGACGAAGTTCCTCCAATAATTATCTGTTCTTCGATTTCAAAATCATTGTCATGAAACTCACATGTTTGAGCCACAGTCCTTAAACGAGTATGAAACTGGTCAAGAGTTTCTTGTTTTTCTTGAGTGGCTTGTCAAAATCTGTACACCTCATAACGACGGTTCTTCTGACATTCAAAATATTGGGTTAATTTAGTCTTTGCAGTGAAATTTTTGAAAATTTCTCTGACCCTAGGTCCCGCTGAAAAGATAGGGTCGAGACCTCAACTCAAAAGATGCCCCAAAATGCTATTTTTAGCATAGGGTACTCGGTTCCAACCCCTTTTGAAGGCTCTTTCTGTAAATACCGTTCAAATTACGATATCAGCATGAAACTTGATGTTCCTACACAGCTTGATGCGCTGAAAAAAATAGGGTTGAGACGCCAACTCAAAAATGCCCCAAAATGCTATTTTTAGCATAGGGTTCTAGGTTCCAACCCCTTTTGAAGGCTCTTACTGTAAATACCGTTCAAATTGCGATATCAGCATGAAACTCTGTATACCATCATAGTTTGATGCGCTATAAGAGACATGATGCAGACCTCAATAAAAATGCCCTTTGTGCTATTTTCAGAATGGGGTACTTTGACCCAGGCCCCCAACATTGACATTGTTGTAGCTTTGTTGCAATCAGTGATGCTGTAATGAAACTTGGTCTACATAGGCAATTTTGATGCGCTCAAAAAGATATGATGTAGACTCCAAAAGAAAAATGCCCCTTTATGCTATTTTTAGACAGGGGTTGTTGGTACCAGTCTTGTAGAAAAGCTATAATAGTAGTTCTAATATGAATTGTAATACATGTATCAAACTTGGTGAAAAGGGGTAGCTTGACACACTGAAAAAGAGAGGATATGAAGCACGACTGAAAAATGCCCCTTTGTGCTATTTTTAGAATGTGGTAGGCGTAGTTTTGTTATAAACTGTAACACAGGCACCAAACTTGGCGAAAAGAGGTGGTTCGACACGCGGATCAAGATAGAATATGGAACGAAATTGAAAAATACCCGTTCATTGTGCAATTTATAGCCTGGGGCCATTTGGTAACAAACCTCTAAATAAACTGTTAACAGTAGTTTTGTTGTAGATCAACGGTGGACAGGAGGCTTCTCAATGCCATGAAACTCTCCTTGTCTTCTCCCGAAGTTGGGGGCCTGTGCCAACATATCATCTTAAAGCTCTTAGATTGAGTTGGAGTGACCTCTATGGCTACGATTTCTAATTGCTCATTATCAATATCGTACCTTCGCTTTATGGTTAATGCGTAGGTATCTTGTTCGAAATATTGAAAAGTTTGAGGCAATATTCAACATAAGAGGAGAAAGTTAGGTAGTATTCATCATTTCAAATGCCTGTGGACAACTTAAATATGAAACTTCTTTAAACTTCAGTGAATTTGATTTTCAGCCTTTGCTTCACGCGATTTGCTTGTATCCAACCGAAGAAATCAATATGATTTTACATTGCCATTGTCCAGCGCCAGAGGGCGACCGAACGGCGATTTCGCGTATGAAAATATGCAACATTCCGAAAAAAAAATATTTAATATCTATTGTCAAATTTAACATAATTTAAACAAACAAATAGTTGAAAGAGTAAATATCAAGGCTGTTTCTCACACGGTATTAAACATAATAGTCACCACTTATCATGACAAGCCTGTGATATTTAGTTGGGCAAGGATTCGGGATAGATCCGTCTCCCATCATCGGGCAATGAGAAATGTGGTTCCTTTCCAATTTATTGCAAAGGTCGGATCGAAAGAATAGTTAAGTCGAATTTTGTTGGGTTTTTTCAGGTTACCTCCTGTTCTTCCCCCCGTATTCTTCCGCGTGTATACATTAGGTTATTCTCCACATTTCCCCTCATTCTCGTATAGCCGTTGTATGAAACCTTAGACCGTAATTCGAATACAGTAACTTACAATTCTATCATTTCAATCAACTTATCCACAGGTATTGGAGTATTTTTGCTTAGATCTCTTTCTTTCCGGAGTAAATCACTTATTATTCTCAAATAGTCCTTTATAGGCACGTGAGTGTATAACGAGGTGATATCGAAAGATATCATCGTTTCATTGTCTTCTATCTCAACATTACGGATGAATTCCAAAAATTCCGGACAAAATAAGAACATCATGAGCGTCATTATTATACCAATTTTTTAGCGGCAGACCCTTCGAGATATTGATTTCTGTCCAGGGAACCTAAATATTTACTCTATACATAGCCGTTGTCAGCTTCATAATTATCACCATCACCATCATCGTCATCATCATCTTAATCATCATCAACATCATCAACATCATCATCACCATCATCATAGTTATCACCATCGTCGAAATTATCATTATCGCCGTCACCAACCATCACATTATAATCACCATTAGAATCATCCTTATCATCATCACCATTATCATCATCATCATCATCATCATCATAATCATCGTCAGATCATAATCATCATTACCATCATCATGCCATCAAATCTCATTATGCTGTAAAAATAATAATATTAATAATAGTCATCATCATCATCGTCATCATCACAATCATCATTATCTTCATGTCATCGAAATCAGAATCATCATCATCATTATAATTGACCCCGGAAAATGAAAATCCTATGTGGTTTTAAGCTGATTATGGGTCGTTTCGGGTGGTTCTGCATTTTAGTAAGTATGACAAACTTCTGCAAAACAAAAGATTCGATGATTCAATGTACGTGTAGTGAAAGAAACGTAATAAATGGCCGCAATCCAAACCAAAAACTTGTTGAAGCCAAGATAAAATTGAAATTTTAACAAAACATTTAGAAAAATACGGCATGCACTACCTGGGCAGAAAGAACCGTGTTTCTAGGTGACCCAAGGAAAGAGCCTTGCTTGTGTAATCGAACAATGGGCCATAACAATGGGGCAACCTAATTTGCATTTAAGCAGTTTAGTAATACAGACAGGAGGGATTAATATTGAAGTAACAGTGCAGCCAACCATCTCATTCCATTCCACATTCCATTCCGCGTTTCTGCTACCTTGTATACTGGTTGCTATAAGACAACCGCAATCAAAACCACACTAACAAAAGCGCCCGCAACTGAAAATGAAACTTTTCGAAACTGAAATAGAATTGCAATTTTAACCAAGTTACAGGCTTTAAAAGACATGAAAAAATAGATACTGCACAGCCAAGGCAGGATAGGGATCAATTAAAAAAAGAAGCGCATCACATCATGTGTCCCAGGGAAAAAGCCTTTCTTGTGTAATCGAACAACGGATCATAACAATGGGGCAACCTAATTTTTTATAACAGGAGATTAGTATATAGGATATAATATATGCTCCTAGTTGTGCACCTGTAATATTTTGGGATTATTTCTTAAACCCGTATATGAAGAAACTTTCTTATTCCCCTTTTTATTAGTAGTTAGACCAGATTACTAAAGTGAGGAATCGTGTGATTAATAAGTACGATGAATTAATTAGATTGTTAATCGCCGATTTGTCTGGTTAGATTAATCTGTGTCATTTGCCTGGCGTCAAGCATTTTATAAAAGAAATTCCAACAGCTTGTAATCTTTTTCTGTTTATTTCAAGTTGAGATTTCAAGGAAATTCATGTTACTCTTTAGCTGATTATTTTTGTTGATCATATGATGTACCTTTCGTATTCATGCCATGCCACATCGCTTTTTTTAACATTCAAGGCATATTTCATTCAGAATTTGCTCTTTTTCATCGCAAGGGGCATTCACTCTTTCATCTTGCCAGTACGAGAGCGACCTCAACCTTATCCACATCTCATACTGTTGAGCCTTGCTTTAAATCTATTTTTGCTTTAGTGTGGCCTTATTACCATATTTGGGATATTGAATTCTTTATTTTCAGAAAAAGATTAAAGGGGTAAGGAAGCAAGAAATATGGAAGAGGTACAAAAAATATGGAAGTAAGAAAATCTGGAATCAAGAAAATATGGAAGCAAGAAAATATTGAAGCAAGAAAATATGAAAGCAAGAAAATATAGAAGCAAAAAATATGGAAGCAAGAAAATATGGAAGCAAGAAAATATAGAAGCAAGAAAATATGGGAGCAAGAATATATTGAAGAAAGAATATATTGAAGCAAGAAAATACAGAAGCAAGAAAATATGCAAGCAAGAAAATATGGAAGCAAGAAAATATGGAAGCAGGAATATATAGAAGCAAGAACATATGGAAGCAAGAAAATATAGAAGCAAGAAAATATAGAAGCAAGAAAATACAGAAGCAAGAATATATTGAAGCAAGAAAATATAGAAGCAAGAAAATATTGAAGCAAGAATATATAGATGCAAGAGAATATAGAAGCAAGAAAATATGGAAGCAAGATTATATTAAAGCAAGAAAATATGGAAGCAAGAAAATATGGAATCAAGAAAATATAGAAGCAAGAAAATATGAAAGCAAGAAAATAATAATTAACATTTCATAAAACCCTTTAATTTTTTTCTAAAAATAAAGCATTCAATGTCCCAATTACGGTAATTAGGCCACACTATAGCAACACAGGGTTTTAAGCAAGGAAGTCCAGTTTCAGATGTGGATAAGGATGAGGATGCTCTCTTGCTGGCAAGATAAAAGAGTGAATGCCCCCTTGCGATGAAAAAGAGCAAATTTTGAATGAAATATGCCTTAAATGTTAAAAAAAGCGACGTGGCATGGCATGAATACGAAAAGGTACATCATACAATCAACAAAGATAATCCGCAAAAGATTAACACGAATTTCCTTGAATTCTGAACTTGAAATAAACAGAAAAAGATTACAAGCTGTTGGAATTTCTTTTACAAAAGGCTTGCCGCCAGACAAATGACACAGATTAATCAAACCAGACTAATGGGCGATTAACATTCTAATTATGTCATCGTACTTAGTAATCACACTATTTCTCATTTTAGTAATTGGGTCTAGCTATCAATAAAAGGGAAATAAGAACGTTTCTGCATATATGGGGTTAAGAAATAATCCTAAAAGATTGCAAGTGCACAACTACGAGCAAATATTATATCATACTGCTATTTTCAACCTCATATCTCCAGTAATTTTAATATTTCCCCTTTATCAATTACTAAAAGGGAGAATCGGGTAATATGAAAACATGATCGGGTAATATGATCGGGTAATATAAAATAATTCGACAAGATAGTGAACGCAATAGAACAGTTATATACACTAGAAAAGTAATATAGGGTACGAAAAATGACGATAAATCGATACTGAAAGAGTTGGATGCAAGCAAATGAAACATAGAACGATTCTCAACACAATTTTATTCAAGAAAAACTTTTTGCACACTAAGGCCTTTCAAGCTAACGCTATCATCAGAGTGTGACTTACAAGAAAATGCTGGGAAATTTATAGTCTGTACTAACAAGGAAAAATATTAAAATTCTTAGAATGTAATAAAACGTTGACGTCAATTCAAAAGGGCGTGCCCAGGGTGAAACAAATTTTCTTCATATGTCCTCAGCAATGACAGAGAGCTCAGTGACATAAAGGCATAGATCTTGAAAAAGGTTCCTTTAACTTTATATGTCTATTTCCGCATTAAAAATATGCGGTGGGAAAACTCAAGTTTACAGCGACTATTAATACAGAGTACGATACCCGGGGTTGTTGCTTGTATCTTACATTGAAGAGAATTTTGCTTAGTGATTAATCTGTTTATATTTGGTGGTTGTTTTAGAGCTAAAGTCGATCGTGTATCGGCAAATTTTCGTTTGTTTCTTTTGATGGTATATTTTTTGATAGGGTTTTAATCGTTGTCATCATGTTATTATATCTGAGATTCGGGTAAAATGTAGTGATCATAGGAATTGCTTGCTGATCATCTTTCTTATTTGCAGGCCCTTGTAATTTAGCTCTATGAAAAGCTTGACTGATTATATTCCTAGGATAATTACAATCTAAAAGCCAATTTTTGAGTTCTTTCAATAGGTGTTCTACAAGATCAGAGTCTGAAACAAATATAATTATACGTTTTGCCAGATTAAAAGGTATAGCTTGTTTTATATGATTTGGATGTGCACTGTTGTAATCCAGGTATTTGTGAGGGTTGGTTGGTTTGTAGAAGATATCTGTGCTGATATGTCTTTTTTTCACAAAGAATGATTTTATATCTAAAGAACTAATAAATTCGTTGTTATTCACATCTTTCTCTCCTGTTTCCATTGCAAATTGTAAGGAATCATGAAGTTCATTTAATGCATATTTAAAAGTGATTAGGTGCCACGTGGCATGGCATGAATACGAAAGGTACATCATATGATCAACAAAAATAATCAGCAAAAGAGTAACTCGAATTTCCTTGAAATCTGAACCTGAAATAAACAGAAAAAGATTACAAGCTGTTGGAATTTCTTTTACAAAAGGCTTGCCGCCAGACAAATGACACAGATTTATCAAACCAGACTAATGGGCGATTAACATTCTAATTATGTCATCGTACTTAGTAATCACACAATGTCTCAATTTAGTAACTGGGTCTAGCTATTAATAAAAGGGGAATAAGGAAGCTTCTGCATATACGGGTTTAAGAAATAATGCTAAAAGATTGCAGGTGCACAACTACTAGCATATATTATATCATACAGCTTTTTTCAACCTAATGTCTCCAGTAATATTCATATTTTCCCTTTATCAATTACTAAAAGGGAGAATCGGGGAATATGAAAACATGATCGGGTAATATGATCAGGTAATATAAAATAATTCGACAAGATAATAAACGCAATAGAACAGGTATATACAATAGAAAAGTAATTCACACTCATTTCTGTAGTTATTGTTTTATTCCTCGATTCCTTTCCCCAATTCCACATTCGGGTCAGCTGATGAATTCCCTCTAGACCAAACGGCAAAACAAAATCTAAAGCACAAACGATCTACCTATCAATCAAAGTCATCATCTTATACAAGTTTAAGAGAGCAGAATAAACACATCGTTCCTCCTCGTTCCTCACCGTTTCTCCTTATTCTTCCCCGTTCCTCTTCGTTCCTCGCTGTTCCTCTTGATTCTTCCTTGTTCTTCTTTATTCCTCCTGGTTCCTCTTCATTCTTCCTCGTTCCTCTTTGTTTCTCCCCTTTCCTCTTCATTGTTCCTCGTTCCTCTTCGTTCCTCCCCGTTCCTCTTCATTCCTTAACGTTCCTCTTCGTTCCTCCCCGTTCCTCTTTATTCCTCCCTGTTCATCTTCGTTCCTCCCCGTTCCTCTTCATTCCTCCTCGTCCCTCTTCGTTCCTCCTCGTTCCTTTTCATCCCTCCTCGTTTCTCTTCATTCCTACTCGTTCCTCTTCATTCCTCTTCGTTCCTCTTCATTCCTCCTTGTTTCTCGTTATTCCTCCTCGTTCCTCTTCATTTCTACTCGTTCCTCTTCATTCCTCCTCGTCCCTCTTCATTCCTCCTCGTTCCTCTTGTTCCTTTTTTTAGAAATAGCCAAGTAAAATAATTAAATAAGCGATCAAACGGACAAGCGACAAGATAAATGTGGATTGACAAGCTATTAGAGCCGTTAATGTATTGACCACGAGTGAAGTTAATCGTCAGCGGCTTAGCCATTTTTTTGACAACGGATTGCGGCTTGAAGCTGATTTTTTCACTGTTTTGCGGCTTCAAAACCCCCTATTAATAGGCCCCCCAATAAGGTAAAATTTTTGGACCGACTAGACTGATAAAGATGGGGGATTTCACACCCCCCTAATGTGCGTTCATGGCTTTAGATCTTTGAGAGGAAAAACCTACTTAATATAATGCGAGGGAATCCGGTGATTTTTTTTTTAAATAACAAGTTATTCAAAACAAATTAAGGCAAAGAGCACACCGGGAAATTTTGCGGCGTCCCGGTGGCCCAGTTTGCTTCTGTTAGTTAATTAGTTTGTTAGTTTGTTAGTAAATTAGATAGTTAGCTAGTTTGTTTCTTAGTTAGTTAGTTAGTTAGTTAGTTAGTAAGCTGGTAGTTTGATTCCAAGCATAGCTTGTATGCTAGTTTGTTAGTAATATAGAGTAAATTAATTAGTTGGTTAGTTATATAGTTTGTTGGTTAGTTAATAAGTTAGTTAGTTTGTTAGTTAGTTCGTTAATCCATTAGTTAGTTAGTTTGTTAGTAAATTAGATAGGTAGCGAGTTTGTTTCTTAGTTAGTTAATTAGCTAGTTAGTAAACTTGTTAATTAGGTTGCAAGCATAGCTTGTATATTAGTTAGTTAGTTAGATAGTGAGTTAGTTAGTTGATAATTCATTTAGCTAATTAGTTAATTTGTTAGTAAACACAAGAGTTAGCGAGTTTCTTTGTTAGTTAGTTAGTTAGTTATCAAGTAAGCTGGTTAGTAAGGTTGCAAGCATAGGTTTTTTCTAAGTTAGCTAGTAAGATAGAGAGTTAGTTAGTTAGTTAGTTAGTTAGTTGATTAGTTAGTTAGATAGTTAGTTAGTTACTTAGTTAGTACGCTTAATAGTGAGGTTGCAAGAATAGCCAGTGTATTTGTGAGCCACTATGATAGAGAGTTAGTTAGTTTGTTGGTTAGTTAGTTAATTTGACAGTTAGTTAGTTGGTTAGTTTGTTAGTTAGATATTTAGTTAGCTCATTAGTTATATAGTTAATTAGTTAGTTTCTTAGTTTGTTAGTAAATTAGATAGCTAGTGAGTTTGTTTGTTAGTTAGTTAACTAGTTAGTTAGTAAGCTGGTTAGTAAGAATGCAAGCATAGGTTGTATATTAGTTAGTTAGTAAGATAGTGAGTTAGCTAGTTGGTAATTTATTGAGCTAGTTAGTTAGATGGCTAGTTAATTTGTTAGTTTCTTAATCAACTTATTAGTAAATACAAGAGTTAGCTAGTTTGTTTGTTAGTTAGTTAGTTAGTAATTTAGAAAGCTGGTTAGTTAGGTTACAAGCATAGCTTGTTCGTAAGTTAGTAAGATAGAGAGTTATTTAGTTAGATGATTAGTTAGTTAGTCATTTGATTAGTTAGTTACCTAGTTAGTTAGTTAATTAGTTAGTTAGTTAGGTAGTAAGCTTAATAGTTAGGTTACAAGAATAGCTTGTGTATTAGTTAGCTAGTAAGATAGAGATATTTAGTTAGTTGGTTGGTTAATTAGTTAGTTAGATAGTTAGTTAGTCTGTTAGGTAGTTAGTTAGTTCATTAATTAGTTAGTTTGTTAGTAAATTAGATAGTTAGCGAGTTGATTTGTTAGTTAGGTAGTTAGTTAGTTAGTAAGCTGGAAGTTTGCTTGCAAGCACAGCTTGTATGTTAGTTAGTTAGTAATATAGAGTTTGTTAGTTAGTTTGTTAGTTAGTGAGTTAATTAAATGGTTAGTTAAATATTTAGTTAGTTGGTTAGTTAGCTAGGTAATTAGTTAGTTACTTAGTTTGTTTGTAAATTATATAGCTTTTGAGTTTGCTAGTTAGTTAGTTAATTAATTAGTTAGTAAGCTTGTTAGTTAGGTTGCAAGCATAGGTTGTATATTAGTTAGTTAGTAATATAGAGTTAGTTTGTAAGTTAGTTGGTTAGTTAATTAGTTATTTAGTTAATTAGTTAATTAGTTCATTAGTTAGTTACTTAATTTGTTTGTAAATTACATAGGTAGTGGGTTTGTTTGTTACTTAGTTAATTAGTTAGTTAGTAAGTTTGTTAGTTAGGTTACAAGCATAGGTTGTTTATTAGTTAGTTAGTAAGATAGTGAGTTAGTTAGCTGGTAATTTAGTGTTAGTTAGTTAGTTGGTTAGTTAGTTAGTTAGATAGTTTCTTAGTTAGTTTGTTAGTGAATAGGAGAGTTAGCGAGTTTGTTTGTTTTTAGTTAGTTTGTTATTTAGTACGCTGGTTATTTAAGTTGCAAGCATAGCTTGTTTGTAAGTTAGTTAGTAAGATAGAGAGTTAGTTAGTTAGTTGTTAAGTTAGTTAGTTAGTTGATTAGTTAGTTAGTTGGTTAGTAAGCTTAATAGTTAGGTTGCAGTAATAGCTTTTGAATTAGTTAGCTAGTAAGATAGACAGTTAGTTAGTTAGTTAGTTAGTTAATTAGTTGGTTAGTTAGTTAGATAGTTAGTTAGTTGGTTAGGTAATTAGTTAGTTAACAGTGGCGGACTGGCTACCATTCATCCCACTGGAAAAAGCAGCAAAAGGGCGCCAGTACGTGACCATACTGCTTAGCTTTGGGGCTAGTAAGATAGGGAAAACGAGCATCAAAACCAGTCTACCTGCTGTGACCAATTCATAAGTTGGTGCTCCTGTTAGCAGCTGAAGACCAGGAAGAACTTAGATGAAAAGAGTTACCAGGAATCTCCATCGAGGAGCTAAGAGACATCAATTTTTATATAACTATAAAAAAATAGTTGGAGGAGCCATGTAACCGCTGCGAAGGTGTGTTTGTTTGTGTAAGTGAAGCCATAATCAACGAGACTGGTATAGTGCAAGGCCAAACTGGTATAACTGTTTATGAACTTTTGTTTTTTCGTTTTGTTTTGTGTTTGAGTTAATTTAGGCTTTTTATTCATTTTTTTTCTTTTTTTGTAGATTGTTATCTTACACTCATAATCATCTTTAGAGTCATGTTTTCAATACTGATGATTTCGCATGAATAACAAAGTGGAATTATGTATCATTTTTACTCGTCTCGCTGCTTAGAGATTCCATCAGCGTTACAAGGAGATTTGCAAGGGCGACAGAGTTAATGGGCTAAAAATTCAATTATAAAATTGCGCCAGTTATTACAGGGAGTGTCTCACATAAAACTAATTTTTTATTGATTTTCAGATTTTTATATAGTTGAGGGTCCCACTTAGGGTCCCACCTTAAAGGTCCAACTTAGGGTCTCACCCTAAGGGTCTTACTTAGGGTCCCACCCTAAGGGTCCCTCTTAGGGTCCCACCCTAAGCTCACTACGCGCCGAAAGAAAGTATTTCAATACTCGTTTCAATTTATCATTTATGTTGTAGAGTGTTATATTCTCAACCTTGTGAGAATAAGTCAGAGAAATACGATAGGACAACTGCATGCTATGATTGCATAGATATAACTGAACAGAACCATCCTAAAACTACAACAACAACCTAATTAGAATAACAATAAAGATTAACACAATCGGTCTTGGCTGCACAGGCAGTCCATATCCAGTTCATCACATTTACACCATTTACACAATATTACACCACTTCCCTTTTTGAGAAGGTTTTTCTATGTACAGGGGCGGATCCAGCCCTAAATCTGACTGGTGCTCAAAAACAAAAGGGTGTGGTCGATGGGCGTGGTCAGTTGGGAATTATGGGCGTGTCCGATGGGCGTGGTATTAAGTTATCGATTTTTATGAATGACTATCTAAAATGAATAAATCGTTTCCGAGGAAGAAAGAAGAACTCGAATGATTAATGTTGGGAATTCAATAGATAGCTATCGTCTTCGGGTACATACAGAACGGAAAAATTTAGGCTTGGCCTAGTTCAAACAGAAGATTTTGCGTTACTAAAGCTCCCTGAGAAGACTGACACAGACAAGAGCACTTCTTGACATGATTAGAACTTTAACATAACCAATAATTGAACATAACTCACAAAATCCTCTGTTTGAATTAGGCCTAGCCTAAATTTCTGTCCGTTCTGTATGTACACGAAGACGAACTGTTATACCTATTTACACTGCTAGTTTAATCTTAAATTCCAAACATAATCATTCGAGTTCTTCTTTGTTCCTCATAAACGATTTCTATTCGACTTGTATGAGACTGTCACCAACTTCTACAGCTTGATGGCAACTGTGTTGTTAAATTCTCTTTTCTTCCCCAATGTCACTTAGAGAGCAGAGAATGACGTTGCATTTTCGATTGACGTTGAGCACCAGTGAGCCCTGCATTTTTATTGGTTGATTTACCTCAGCACCAGTGGAAGTGACGTTGAGCACCAGTGGAAGTTCATTTTACTACTATAAAAACGCGGGTCACTGGTGCTCAAGGTTTCAATGACGTATCTCTGTACAAATCAATTCTGTTTTTTCTTGTCATTCTGGCAAAAATGGTCCGCATTTTTCCCGAATGCATTAAAAGTAAATACGTCATTAACTCATTGAGAGGGAGACCATATTTCTATGAGTGAGACAGACTTTGCTTGTTGATGGAATAGAAAGAAAACTTAGGCCAATTATGGCAACAAAGAGGAATCAAAGAAGAATGATAAATGTTTTCTTGCTCGAAAAGAACATTTCAACCAAAGAAAATCAGCTGATATCAACAGGAAAAGGAAATAATTTTTAATGGTCATTCTATAAAAATCTGACTGGTGCTTGAGCACCGGTCGCACCAGTCTGGATCCGCCCCTTCAGCAATTTTTCTAGTGTCATAGCTTTCGGAACACTATGCTGAGGAATGAAATTGACATATTCTTCAGTCATTTTCTGCTGTTTATAAATGCTTTTTGAAGTTGGATGCCTTGATAAGTAATCTGCAGGATTATTAATGCCTGGCTTGTTAACAACATTAAATGAATACGGTTGCAAACTTAAGACCCATCGTTCGATTCTTGCGGACGGTTTAGAATTGCATTACCATAACTTCTAACGGTTTGTGGTCCGTAACTAGCGTAAAAGAATGTCCATGTAAATAAAGATGAAAATGCTCTACTAACCGTGCTTCTTTTTCGGTTTGCGAATATCTCGTCTCGGTGTCAGTTAAAGATCTGCTTGCATATGCAAGATTTGACCAAAAAATTCCAAAGTTTCACTGAGAAACTTGCATTCACTTTTGTTCAAAGTAAGACCTTTATTCTTCAACCGTTCAAGACATTTGGTTAAATTGACATAATCTTCTTGACGTGTAGTACCATAAATAACAATATCATCAGCATTATTCTTGATTCCATTTAAACCTTGCAAAGCTTTCTGTATAAGGCACACTGGAAAATTTCAGCCGAAGCATTGGTGCCATAATTCAAACGTTTGTAACGAAATAAACCAACATGAGTTGAAAAAGTGGTGATGTACCGACTTTCTTCACTCAGTTCGAGTTGATGATAAGCCTGACTTATGTCCAGTTTTGAGAAAAACTTAGCTCCATTGAGTGCAAAGCTCACATCATGAACAGTGGGTATTGGATGGCATATTCTGTTAATTGCAGTGTTTGCAACACGCATGTCGACGCAAATTCTGACTGCACCATCTTTTTTATGCACAACTACAATAGGAGAGACCTACGGTGTACCTTTATCATCGGACACCCGTTCAATATTGTCCTCTTTTTCCAATTGTTTTAAGGCTTCTTTGACTTTCTGACGCATGTGATACGGAATGCGACGCTGAGGTTGCATTTTGGCGTTTGATTTTTACTCTGGGTGCCAGAGCCTTTAGAATAAAAAAATAAAATAAGAAAAAAATGATACGAGAAGAGAAAAGGAAGTCTCTGGTCAAATGCCTCCTTCTATTGTTTCTGATTCGCCAATTAAATCGAATATATAGAACGTGTATCATGCTTGTAATTGGATAATCAGAGAGACTATGTTGTAATGGGGCTGTGGAGTCAGGCTTTCAAATTTAACCATTCTTTTCTGAAAAAGTTGCGAAGAAAGATTCATTGGCCTAAAGAAACAGTTCACAAATATGGCAATATTAGATTGGTACGAGAAAACAAGTCAACTAGGCCAAGCAATTTTGATGAGGTTCTGAAGAAGGTACTCGTGGAATATTTTTCAAATTTAGAAGAGATGATTGTCGGTTAATTTAGTCTTTGCAGTGAAATTTTTGAAAATTTCTCTGACCCTAGGTCCCGCTTGATACAAGAGTAATGCACGCTTTCTTGTATTATCAGTAATTCCACTTGCTAATAAAAACATTTCGAAATTGTCCAGCCAGTCTTTCCAGCGGGTGGCAAGGCTTGCTCCCACTTCCGCGTCAGGACGGAATTCTGCTACTGGTTTGATCGAAACTGCTTGAAATTGAGCCATAACTACTTCTGCAGGTTGTGAAACACTACTATATCCTTCCTCCATATAGGAAGCAATAGAAACAAGTTTTACTCCTTGTCGCCAATGTTATATTCTCAACCTTGTGAGAATAAGTCAGAGAAATACGATAGGACAACTGCATGCCATGATTGCATAAATATAACTGAAAAAAACCATCCTAAAACTACAACAACAACCTAATTAGAATAACAATAAAGATTAATACAATCGGTCTTGGCTGCACGGGCAGTCCATATCCAGTTCATCACATTTACACCATTTACACAATATTACATAGAATAGATGTAGATGTGTTATTAGTCAGGGCTGTTAGAGGAACAATCGTGCATTTTATGATACTAGCATTAATCTTGGTGAACCTACACAGTTTGATGCGCTGAAAAAGATAGGGTCGGGACCCCAACTCAACAATGCCCCCAAAGGCTATTTTTAGCAAGGGTACTCGGTCTCAGCCCTTTTTGAAGGCTCTTGCCGTTAATACCGTTCAAATTATGATATCAGCATTAAACTCGGTATCGCTGAAAAGATAGGGTCGAGACCCCAACTCAAAAAATGCCCCAAAATGCTATTTTTAGCATAGGGTACTCGGTTCCAACCCCTTTTGAAGGCTCTTTCTGTAAATACCGTTCAAATTACGATATCAGCATGAAACTTGATGTTCCTACACAGCTTGATGCGCTGAAAAAAATAGGGTTGAGACGCCAACTCAAAAATGCCCCAAAATGCTATTTTTAGCATAGGGTTCTAGGTTCCAATGCCCTTTTGAAGGCTCTTACTGTAAATACCGTTCAAATTGCGATATCAGCATGAAACTCTGTATACCATCATAGTTTGATGCGCTATAAGAGACATGATGCAGACCTCAATAAAAATGCCCTTTGTGCTATTTTCAGAATGGGGTACTTTGACCCAGGCCCCAACATTGACATTGTTGTAGCTTTGTTGCAATCAGTGATGCTGTAATGAAACTTGGTCTACATAGGCAATTTTGATGCGCTAAAAAAGATATGATGTAGACTCCAAAAGAAAAATGCCCTTTATGCTATTTTTAGACTGGGGTTGTTGGTACCAGTCTTGTAGAAAAGCTATAATAGTAGTTCTAATATGAATTGTAATACATGTATCAAACTTGGTGAAAAGGGTAGCTTGACACACTGAAAAGAGAGGATATGAAGCACGACTGAAAATGCCCTTTGTGCTATTTTTAGAATGTGGTAGGCGTAGTTTTGTTATAAACTGTAACACAGGCACCAAACTTGGCGAAAAGAGGTGGTTCGACACGCGGATCAAGATAGAATATGGAACGAAATTGAAAAATACCCGTTCATTGTGCAATTTATAGCCTGGGGCCATTTGGTAACAAACCTCTAAATAAACTGTTAACAGTAGTTTTGTTGTAGATCAACGGTGGACAGGAGGCTTCTCAATGCCATGAAACTCTCCTTGTCTTCTCCCGAAGTTGGGGGCCTGTGCCAACATATCATCTTAAAGCTCTTAGATTGAGTTGGAGTGACCTCTATGGCTACGATTTCTAATTGCTCATTATCAATATCGTACCTTCGCTTTATGGTTAATGCGTAGGTATCTTGTTCGAAATATTGAAAAGTTTGAGGCAATATTCAACATAAGAGGAGAAAGTTAGGTAGTATTCATCATTTCAAATGCCTGTGGACAACTTAAATATGAAACTTCTTTAAACTTCAGTGAATTTGATTTTCAGCCTTTGCTTCACGCGATTTGCTTGTATCCAACCGAAGAAATCAATATGATTTTACATTGCCATTGTCCAGCGCCACAGGGCGACCGAACGACGATTTCGCGTATGAAAATATGCAACATTCCGAAAAAAAAATATTTAATATCTATTGTCAAATTTAACATAATTTAAACAAACAAATAGTTGAAAGAGTAAATATCAAGGCTGTTTCTCACACGGTATTAAACATAATAGTCACCACTTATCATGACAAGCCTGTGATATTTAGTTGGGCAAGGATTCGGGATAGATCCGTCTCCCATCATCGGGCAATGAGAAATGTGGTTCCTTTCCAATTTATTGCAAAGGTCGGATCGAAAGAATAGTTAAGTCGAATTTTGTTGGGTTTTTTCAGTTTACCTCCTGTTCTTCCCCCCGTATTCTTCCGCGTTTATACATTAGGTTATTCTCCACATTTCCCCTCATTCTCGTATAGCCGTTGTATGAAACCTTAGACCGTAATTCGAATACAGTAACTTACAATTCTATCATTTCAATCAACTTATCCACAGGTATTGGAGTATTTTTGCTTAGATCTCTTTCTTTCCGGAGTAAATCACCTATTATTCTCAAATAGTCCTTTATAGGCACGTGAGTGTATAACGAGGTGATATCGAAAGATATCATCGTTTCATTGTCTTCTATCTCAACATTACGGATGAATTCCAAAAATTCCGGACAAAATAAGAACATCATGAGCGTCATTATTATACCAATTTTTTAGCGGCAGACCCTTCGAGATATTGATTTCTGTCCAGGGAACCTAAATATTTACTCTATACATAGCCGTTGTCAGCTTCATAATTATCACCATCACCATCATCGTCATCATCATCTTAATCATCATCAACATCATCAACATCATCATCACCATCATCATAGTTATCACCATCGTCGAAATTATCATTATCGCCGTCACCAACCATCACATTATAATCACCATTAGAATCATCCTTATCATCATCACCATTATCATCATCATCATCATCATCATCATAATCATCGTCAGATCATAATCATCATGACCATCATCATGCCATCAAATCTCATTATGCTGTAAAAATAATAATATTAATAATAGTCATCATCATCATCGTCATCATCACAATCATCATTATCTTCATGTCATCGAAATCAGAATCATCATCATCATTATAATTGACCCCGGAAAATGAAAATCCTATGTGGTTTTAAGCTGATTATGGGTCGTTTCGGGTGGTTCTGCATTTTAGTAAGTATGACAAACTTCTGCAAAACAAAAGATTCGATGATTCAATGTACGTGTAGCGAAAGAAACGTAATAAATGGCCGCAATCCAAACCAAAAACTTGTTGAAGCCAAGATAAAATTGAAATTTTAACAAAACATTTAGAAAAATACGGCATGCACTTCCTGGGCAGAAAGAGCCGTGTTTCTAGGTGACCCAAGGAAAGAGCCTTGCTTGTGTAATCGAACAATGGGCCATAACAATGGGGCAACCTAATTTGCATTTAAGCAGTTTAGTAATACAGACAGGAGGGATTAATATTGAAGTAACAGTGCAGCCAACCATCTCATTCCATTCCACATTCCATTCCGCGTTTCCGCTACCTTGTATACTGGTTGCTATAAGACAACCGCAATCAAAACCACACTAACAAAAGCGCCCGCAACTGAAAATGAAACTTTTCGAAACTGAAATAGAATTTATTTATATAACAGGAGATTAGTATATAGGATATAATATATGCTCCTAGTTGTGCACCTGTAATATTTTGGGATTATTTCTTAAACCCGTATATGAAGAAACTTTCTTATTCCCCTTTTTATTAGTAGTTAGACCAGATTACTAAAATGAGGAATAGTGTGATTAATAAGTACGATGAATTAATTAGATTGTTAATCGCCGATTTGTCTGGTTAGATTAATCTGTGTCATTTGCCTGGCGTCAAGCATTTTATAAAAGAAATTCCAACAGCTTGTAATCTTTTTCTGTTTATTTCAAGTTGAGATTTCAAGGAAATTCATGTTACTCTTTAGCTGATTATTTTTGTTGATCATATGATGTACCTTTCGTATTCATGCCATGCCACATCGCTTTTTTTAACATTCAAGGCATATTTCATTCAGAATTTGCTCTTTTTCATCGCAAGGGGCATTCACTCTTTCATCTTGCCAGTACGAGAGCGACCTCAACCTTATCCACATCTCATACTCTTGATCCTTGCTTTAAATCTATTTTTGCTTTAGTGTGGCCTTATTACCATATTTGGGATATTGAATTCTTTATTTTCAGAAAAAGATTAAAGGGGTAAGGAAGCAAGAAATATGGAAGAGGTACAAAAAATATGGAAGTAAGAAAATCTGGAAGCAAGAAAATATGGAAGCAAGAAAATATTGAAGCAAGAAAATATGAAAGCAAGAAAATATAGAAGCAAAAAATATGGAAGCAAGAAAATATGGAAGCAAGAAAATATAGAAGCAAGAAAATATGGGAGCAAGAATATATTGAAGAAAGAATATATTGAAGCAAGAAAATTTAGAAGCAAGAATATATGGAAGCAAGAAAATATAGGAGCAAGAAAATATGGAAGCAAGAAAATATGGAAGCAAGAAAACATGGAAGCAAGAAATATGGAAGCAAGAATATTTTGAAAAAAGAAAATAATGAAGCAAGAAAATATAGAACCAAGAAAATATGGAAGCAAGAAAATATAGAAACAAGAAAATATGGAAGCAAGAATATATTGAAGCAAGAAAATATAGAAGCAGGAAAATATAGAAGCAAGAAAATATGGAAGCAAGAAAATATAGAAGCAAGAAAATATGGAAGCAAGAATATATTGAAGAAAGAAAATATTGAAGCAAGAAAATATGGAAGCAAGAAAATATGGAAGCAGGAAAATATAGAAATAAGAACATATGGAAGCAAGAAAATATAGAAGAAAGAAAATATAAAAGCAAGAAAATACGGAAGCAAGAATATATTGAAGCAAGAAAATATAGAAGCAAGAAAATATTGAAGCAAGAAAATATGGAAGCAAGAATATGTTGAAGCAAGAAAATAGGTAAGCAAGAATATATTGAAGCAAGAAAATATAGAAGCAAGAAAATATAGAAGCAAGAAAATATGGAAGCAAGAAACTACAGAAGCAAGAAAATATGGAAGCAAGAAAATATAGAAGCAAGAAAATATGCAAGCAAGAAAATATGGAAGCAAGAAAATATGGAAGCAGGAATATATAGAAGCAAGAACATATGGAAGCAAGAAAATATAGAAGCAAGAAAATATAGAAGCAAGAAAATACAGAAGCAAGAATATATTGAAGCAAGAAAATATAGAAGCAAGAAAATATTGAAGCAAGAATATATAGATGCAAGAGAATATAGAAGCAAGAAAATATGGAAGCAAGATTATATTAAAGCAAGAAAATATGGAAGCAAGAAAATATGGAAGCAAGAAAATATAGAAGCAAGAAAATATGAAAGCAAGAAAATAATAATTAACATTTCATAAAACCCTTTCATTTTTTTCTAAAAATAAAGCATTCAATATCCCAAGTACGGTAATTAGGCCATACTAAAGCAAAACAAGGTTTGAAGCAAGGATGTACAGTATGAGATGTGAATAGAGATGAGGATGCTCTCTTGCTGGCAAGATAAAAGAGTGAATGCCCCCTTGCGATGAAAAAGAGCAAATTTTGAATGAAATATGCCTTAAATGTTAAAAAAAGCGACGTGGCATGGCATGAATACGAAAAGGTACATCATACGATCAACAAAGATAATCCGCAAAAGATTAACACGAATTTCCTTGAATTCTGAACTTGAAATAAACAGAAAAAGATTACAAGCTGTTGGAATTTCTTTTACAAAAGGCTTGCCGCCAGACAAATGACACAGATTAATCAAACCAGACTAATGGGCGATTAACATTCTAATTATGTCATCGTACTTAGTAATCACACTATTTCTCATTTTAGTAATTGGGTCTAGCTATCAATAAAAGGGAAATAAGAACGTTTCTGCATATATGGGGTTAAGAAATAATCCTAAAAGATTGCAAGTGCACAACTACGAGCATATATTATATCATACTGCTATTTTCAACCTCATATCTCCAGTAATTTTAATATTTCCCCTTTATCAATTACTAAAAGGGAGAATCGGGTAATATGAAAACATGATCGGGTAATATGATCGGGTAATATAAAATAATTCGACAAGATAGTGAACGCAATAGAACAGTTATATACACTAGAAAAGTAATATAGGGTACGAAAAATGACGATAAATCGATACTGAAAGAGTTGGATGCAAGCAAATGAAACATAGAACGATTCTCAACACAATTTTATTCAAGAAAAACTTTTTGCACACTAAGGCCTTTCAAGCTAACGCTATCATCAGAGTGTGACTTACAAGAAAAATGCTGGGAAATTTATAGTCTGTACTAACAAGGAAAAATATTAAAATTCTTAGAATGTAATAAAACGTTGACGTCAATTCAAAAGGGCGTGCCCAGGGTGAAACAAATTTTCTTCATATGTCCTCAGCAATGACAGAGAGCTCAGTGACATAAAGGCATAGATCTTGAAAAAAGGTTCCTTTAACTTTATATGTCTATTTCCGCATTAAAAAATATGCGGTGGGAAAACTCAAGTTTACAGCGACTATTAATACAGAGTACGATACCCGGGGGGTTGTTGCTTGTATCTTACATTGAAGAGAATTTTGCTTAGTGATTAATCTGTTTATATTTGGTGGTTGTTTTAGAGCTAAAGTCGATCGTGTATCGGCAAATTTTTCGTTTGTTTCTTTTGATGGTATATTTTTTGATAGGGTTTTAATCGTTGTCATCATGTTATTATATCTGAGATTCGGGTAAAATGTAGTGATCATAGGAATTGCTTGGTGATCATCTTTCTTATTTGCAGGCCCTTGTAATTTAGCTCTATGAAAAGCTTGACTGATTATATTCCTAGGATAATTACAATCTAAAAGCCAATTTTTGAGTTCTTTCAATAGGTGTTCTACAAGATCAGAGTCTGAAACAAATATAATTATACGTTTTGCCAGATTAAAAGGTATAGCTTGTTTTATATGATTTGGATGTGCACTGTTGTAATCCAGGTATTTGTGAGGGTTGGTTGGTTTGTAGAAGATATCTGTGCTGATATGTCTTTTTTCACAAAGAATGATTTTATATCTAAAGAACTAATAAATTCGTTGTTATTCACATCTTTCTCTCCTGTTTCCATTGCAAATTGTAAGGAATCATGAAGTTCATTTAATGCATATTTAAAAGTGATTAGGTGCCACGTGGCATGGCATGAATACGAAAGGTACATCATATGATCAACAAAAATAATCAGCAAAAGAGTAACTCGAATTTCCTTGAAATCTGAACCTGAAATAAACAGAAAAAGATTACAAGCTGTTGGAATTTCTTTTACAAAAGGCTTGCCACCAGACAAATGACACAGATTTATCAAACCAGACTAATGGGCGATTAACATTCTAATTATGTCATCGTACTTAGTAATCACACAATGTCTCAATTTAGTAACTGGGTCTAGCTATTAATAAAAGGGGAATAAGGAAGCTTCTGCATATACGGGTTTAAGAAATAATGCTAAAAGATTGCAGGTGCACAACTACTAGCATATATTATATCATACAGCTTTTTTCAACCTAATGTCTCCAGTAATATTCATATTTTCCCTTTATCAATTACTAAAAGGGAGAATCGGGGAATATGAAAACATGATCGGGTAATATGATCAGGTAATATAAAATAATTCGACAAGATAATAAACGCAATAGAACAGGTATATACAATAGAAAAGTAATTCACACTCATTTCTGTAGTTATTGTTTTATTCCTCGATTCCTTTCCCCAATTCCACATTCCCCCTTTTAGTAATAGCCAATCTAAAATCGGGTCAGCTGATGAATTCCCTCTAGACAAAACGGCAAAACAAAATCTAAAGCACAAACGATCTACCTATCAATCAAAGTCATCATCTTATACAAGTTTAAGAGAGCAGAATAAACACATCGTTCCTCCTCGTTCCTCACCGTTTCTCCTTATTCTTCCCCGTTCCTCTTCGTTCCTCGCTGTTCCTCTTGATTCCTCCTTGTTCTTCTTTATTCCTCCTGGTTCCTCTTCATTCTTCCTCGTTCCTCTTTGTTTCTCCCCTTTCCTCTTCATTGTTCCTCGTTCCTCTTCGTTCCTCCCCGTTCCTCTTCATTCCTTAACGTTCCTCTTCGTTCCTCCCCGTTCCTCTTTATTCCTCCCTGTTCATCTTTGTTCCTCCCCGTTCCTCTTCATTCCTCCTCGTCCCTCTTCGTTCCTCCTCGTTCCTTTTCATCCCTCCTCGTTTCTCTTCATTCCTACTCGTTCCTCTTCATTTCTCTTCGTTCCTCTTCATTCCTCCTTGTTTCTCGTTATTCCTCCTCGTTCCTCTTCATTTCTACTCGTTCCTCTTCATTCCTCCTCGTCCCTCTTCATTCCTCCTCGTTCCTCTTGTTCCTTTTTTTAGAAATAGCCAAGTAGAAAAATTAAATAAGCGATCAAACGGACAAGCGACAAGATAAATGTGGATTGACAAGCTATTAGAGCCGTTAATGTATTGACCGCGAGTGAAGTTAATCGTCAGCGGCTTAGCCATTTTTTTGACAACGGATTGCGGCTTGAAGCTGATTTTTTCACTGTTTTGCGGCTTCAAAACCCCCTATTAATAGGCCCCCCAATAAGGTAAAATTTTTGGACCGACTAGACTGATAAAGATGGGGGATTTCACACCCCCCTAATGTGCGTTCATGGCTTTAGATCTTTGAGAGGAAATACCTACTTAATATAATGCGAGGGAATCCGGTGATTTTTTTTTTAAATAACAAGTTATTCAAAACAAATTAAGGCAAAGAGCACACCGGGAAATTTTGCGGCGTCCCGGTGGCCCAGTTTGCTTCTGTTAGTTAATTAGTTTGTTAGTTTGTTAGTAAATTAGATAGTTAGCTAGTTTGTTTCTTAGTTAGTTAGTTAGTTAGTTAGTTAGTTAGTAAGCTGGTAGTTTGATTCCAAGCATAGCTTGTATGCTAGTTTGTTAGTAATATAGAGTTAATTAATTAGTTGGTTAGTTATATAGTTTGTTGGTTAGTTAATAAGTTAGTTAGTTTGTTAGTTAGTTCGTTAATCCATTAGTTAGTTAGTTTGTTAGTAAATTAGATAGGTAGCGAGTTTGTTTCTTAGTTAGTTAATTAGCTAGTTAGTAAACTTGTTAATTAGGTTGCAAGCATAGCTTGTATATTAGTTAGTTAGTAAGATAGTGAGTTAGTTAGTTGATAATTCATTTAGCTAATTAGTTAATTGGTTAGTTAGTATTTAGTTTCTTAGTTAATTTGTTAGTAAACACAAGAGTTAGCGAGTTTCTTTGTTAGTTAGTTAGTTAGTTATCAAGTAAGCTGGTTAGTAAGGTTGCAAGCATAGGTTTTTTCTAAGTTAGCTAGTAAGATAGAGAGTTAGTTAGTTAGTTAGTTAGTTAGTTGATTAGTTAGTTAGATAGTTAGTTAGTTACTTAGTTAGTACGCTTAATAGTGAGGTTGCAAGAATAGCCAGTGTATTTGTGAGCCACTATGATAGAGAGTTAGTTAGTTTGTTGGTTAGTTAGTTAATTTGACAGTTAGTTAGTTGGTTAGTTTGTTAGTTAGATATTTAGTTAGCTCATTAGTAAGCACAGTTTGTATGTTAGTTAGTTAGTAATATAGAGTTTGTTAGTAAGTTTGTTAGTTAGTGAGTTAATTAAATGGTTAGTTAAATATTTAGTTAGTTGGTTAGTTAGCTAGGTAATTAGTTAGTTACTTAGTTTGTTTGTAAATTATATAGCTTTTGAGTTTGCTAGTTAGTTAGTTAATTAATTAGTTAGTAAGCTTGTTAGTTAGGTTGCAAGCATAGGTTGTATATTAGTTAGTTAGTAATATAGAGTTAGTTTGTAAGTTAGTTGGTTAGTTAATTAGTTATTTAGTTAATTAGTTAATTAGTTCATTAGTTAGTTACTTAATTTGTTTGTAAATTACATAGGTAGTGGGTTTGTTTGTTACTTAGTTAATTAGTTAGTTAGTAAGCTTGTTAGTTAGGTTACAAGCATAGGTTGTTTATTAGTTAGTTAGTAAGATAGTGAGTTAGTTAGCTGGTAATTTAGTAAGTTAGTTAGTTAGTTGGTTAGTTAGTTAGTTAGATAGTTTCTTAGTTAATTTGTTAGTGAATAGGAGAGTTAGCGAGTTTGTTTGTTTTTTAGTTAGTTTGTTATTTAGTACGCTGGTTTTTAAGTTGCAAGCATAGCTTGTTTGTAAGTTAGTTAGTAAGATAGAGAGTTAGTTAGTTAGTTGTTAAGTTAGTTAGTTAGTTGATTAGTTAGTTAGTTGGTTAGTAAGCTTAATAGTTAGGTTGCAGTAATAGCTTTTGAATTAGTTAGCTAGTAAGATAGACAGTTAGTTAGTTAGTTAGTTAGTTAGTTAGTTGGTTAGTTAGTTAGATAGTTAGTTAGTTGGTTAGGTAATTAGTTAGTTAACAGTGGCGGACTGGCTACCATTCATCCCACTGGAAAAACGCAATAGAACAGTTATATACACTAGAAAAGTAATATAGGGTACGAAAAATGACGATAAATCGATACTGAAAGAGTTGGATGCAAGCAAATGAAACATAGAACGATTCTCAACACAATTTTATTCAAGAAAAACTTTTTGCACACTAAGGCCTTTCAAGCTAACGCTATCATCAGAGTGTGACTTACAAGAAAAATACTGGGAAATTTATAGTCTGTACTAACAAGGAAAAATATTAAAATTCTTAGAATGTAATAAAACGTTGACGTCAATTCAAAAGGGCGTGCCCAGGGTGAAACAAATTTTCTTCATATGTCCTCAGCAATGACAGAGAGCTCAGTGACATAAAGGCATAGATCTTGAAAAAAGGTTCCTTTAACTTTATATGTCTATTTCCGCATTAGAAAATATGCGGTGGGAAAACTCAAGTTTACAGCGACTATTAATACAGAGTACGATACCCGGGGGGTTGTTGCTTGTATCTTACATTGAAGAGAATTTTGCTTAGTGATTAATCTGTTTATATTTGGTGGTTGTTTTAGAGCTAAAGTCGATCGTGTATCGGCAAATTTTTCGTTTGTTTCTTTTTATGGTATATTTTTTGATAGGGTTTTAATCGTTGTCATCATGTTATTATATCTGAGATTCGGGTAAAATGTAGTGATCATAGGAATTGCTTGGTGATCATCTTTCTTATTTGCAGGCCCTTGTAATTTAGCTCTATGAAAAGCTTGACTGATTATATTCCTAGGATAATTACAATCTAAAAGCCAATTTTTGAGTTCTTTCAATAGGTGTTCTACAAGATCAGAGTCTGAAACAAATATAATTATACGTTTTGCCAGATTAAAAGGTATAGCTTGTTTTATATGATTTGGATGTGCACTGTTGTAATCCAGGTATTTGTGAGGGTTGGTTGGTTTGTAGAAGATATCTGTGCTGATATGTCTTTTTTCACAAAGAATGATTTTATATCTAAAGAACTAATAAATTCGTTGTTATTCACTAAAATAATTCGACAAAATAGTAAACGCAATAGAATAGGTATATACAATAGAAAAGAAATTTACACTCATTTCTGTAGTTATTGCTTTATTCCTCGATTCCTTTCCCCGATTCCCCGTTCCCCCTTTTAGTTATAGCCAATCTAAAATCGGGTCAGCTGATGAATTCTTTCTAGACAAAACGGCAAAACAAAATCTAAAGCACCAACGATCTACCTATCAATCAAAGTCATCATCTTATACAAGTTTAAGAGAGCAGAATAAACGCCCCGTATTCCTCCCTGTTCCTCTTCGTTCCTCCCTGTTCCTCCTCATTCCCACCGTTCTTCTTCGTTCCTCCCCGTTCCTCTTCATTCCTCCTCGTTCCTCTTCATTCCTCATCGTTCTTCTTCATTCCTCCCCGTTCCTCTTCATTCCTCCTCGTTCCTCTTCATTCCTCCTCGTTCCTTTTCATCCCTCTTCGTTCTTCTTCATTCCTCCTCGTTCCTCTTCATTCCTCCTCGTTCCTCTTCATTCCTCCTCGTTCCTCTTCATTCCTCCTCGTTCCTCTTCATTCCTCCTCGTTCCTCTTCATTCCTCCTCGTTCTTCTTCATTCCTCCTCGTTCCTCTTCATTCCTCCTGGTTCCCCTTCATTGCGGGTTGCTGCAGCACGGTGTCCTGCTCGTGTTCTTTTCGTTCGTTCTAAGTCTTCTCCATCCATATTTCAGAGTCGAGTTCATTTGCCTCCACGTTGCGGGCGCCAAATGTTGTGGAGTTTAAATAAATTGAAGAAGACTAATCCAGGAAAAAAGACTTGTCATTTCCTTCAAAATTTATACATAACGAAAAGCAACAGAACATATTTACAAATTAGTAGTTAAGATTATTACTTCTGGTTTTAACATGATTTCTCAATCTTGAAACTTAGCAACTCCTCGCTTCTCACATCACAACTGAACCTGATTAACACACCCAAAGAATAATAGAATAATTATCATAATTAGAAACAATGCGCGCGCACCAGTGAAGCAGTCTGGGACTAGCCCAATCCAACAATCATCTTAATCATCATCAACATCATCAACATCATCATCACCATCATCATAGTTATCACCATCGTCGAAATTATCATTATCGCCGTCACCAACCATCACATTATAATCACCATTAGAATCATCCTTATCATCATCACCATTATCATCATCATCATCATCATCATCATAATCATCGTCAGATCATAATCATCATTACCATCATCATGCCATCAAATCTCATTATGCTGTAAAAATAATAATATTAATAATAGTCATCATCATCATCGTCATCATCACAATCATCATTATCTTCATGTCATCGAAATCAGAATCATCATCATCATTATAATTGACCCCGGAAAATGAAAATCCTATGTGGTTTTAAGCTGATTATGGGTCGTTTCGGGTGGTTCTGCATTTTAGTAAGTATGACAAACTTCTGCAAAACAAAAGATTCGATGATTCAATGTACGTGTAGTGAAAGAAACGTAATAAATGGCCGCAATCCAAACCAAAAACTTGTTGAAGCCAAGATAAAATTGAAATTTTAACAAAACATTTAGAAAAATACGGCATGCACTACCTGGGCAGAAAGAACCGCGTTTCTAGGTGACCCAAGGAAAGAGCCTTGCTTGTGTAATCGAACAATGGGCCATAACAATGGGGCAACCTAATTTGCATTTAAGCAGTTTAGTAATACAGACAGGAGGGATTAATATTGAAGTAACAGTGCAGCCAACCATCTCATTCCATTCCACATTCCATTCCGCGTTTCCGCTACCTTGTATACTGGTTGCTATAAGACAACCGCAATCAAAACCACACTAACAAAAGCGCCCGCAACTGAAAATGAAACTTTTCGAAACTGAAATAGAATTGCAATTTTAACCAAGTTACAGGCTTTAAAAGACATGAAAAAATAGATACTGCACAGCCAAGGCAGGATAGGGATCAATTAAAAAAAGAAGCGCATCTCATGTGGCCCAGGGAAAAAGCCTTTCTTGTGTAATCGAACAACGGATCATAACAATGGGGCAACCTAATTTCATTTTCATTTTCATTCATTTCATTTTATTTTATTTTAACACAATGCCCCTTCAGCAATACAAGAAAAAAAGGTTACGCAGTTGCTCGGTTTCCCAGTTGCCAAATTGCTCGGTTGACCAGTTGCAGCCTTGCTCTGGTTGCCCAGGTGCTCAGTTGCCCAGTTGCTGCCTTGCGCAATTGCTCGGTTGGCCTATTGCAGTGTTGCTTGGTTGCCAAGCTGTGGAGTTCCCCAGTTGCCAAGTTTCTTGGTTTCCCAGTTCCCCAGTTGCTCGGTTGCCCTGTTGCCCCGTTGCTTGGTTGCCCAGCTGCGAGGTCTCCCAGTTGCCACGTTAACAAGTTTCTCAGTAGCCTAGTTGCTCACTTGCCCAACTACTTGGCTGCTCTGTTGCTGATTTGCTCAGTTGCTTGGTTCCCATTTGCTCGGTTTCCCAGTTGCTTACTTCCCAATTGCTTGGCTGTCCTGTTGCTGATTTGCTCCGTTGCTTGGTTCCCAGTTGATCAGTTTCCCAGTTGCCCAGTTGCTCGGTTTCTCAGTTGCCCAGTTGCTGGGTTGCTCAGTTGCGCCGTTGCTCTGTTTGCCCAGTTGCTTAGTTGCCCAGTTGCTGACTTGCCAAATTGCTTGGTTGTCTCGGTGCTTGATTTGCCAGCTGCGCAGTTGCGCTGTTGCTCAGTTGCCCAGTTGCTCACTTGCCTAATTGCTTTGTTGCCCTGTCGCTGATGTGCTTGGTTGCCTAGTTCCCAGTTACTCGGTTACCCACTTGTCCAGTTGCTCGGTTTCCCAGTTTCACAGTTGCCTGGTTCCCCAGTTCCATCATTGCTTTCGTTGCCTAGTTGTTCAGTTGCCCAGTTGCTCAGTTGCTCACTTGCCTAATTGCTTTGTTGCCCTGTCGCTGATGTGCTTGGTTGCCTAGTTCCCAGTTACTCGGTTACCCACTTGTCCAGTTGCTCGGTTTCCCAGTTTCACAGTTGCCTGGTTCCCCAGTTCCATCATTGCTTTCGTTGCCTAGTTGTTCAGTTGCCCAGTCGCTCAGTTGCTCACTTGCCTAATTGCTTTGTTGCCCTGTCGCTGATGTGCTTGGTTGCCTAGTTCCCTGTTACTCGGTTACCCACTTGTCCAGTTGCTTGGTTTCCCAGTTTCACAGTTGTCTGGTTCCCCAGTTCCTTCATTGCTTTCGTTGCCTAGTTGCTCAGTTGCCTAGTTGCTCAGATGCAAGCTGCATGGTTTCCTAGTTGCCCGGTTGATCGGTTGCCCGGTTGATCGGTTCCCCTAGTTGCCGAGTTGCTCAGTTGCGCTGTTGCTCGGTGGTTGGGTTACCCAGTTGCCTAGTTACTTGGCTGCCCAGTTTAATACGATTCCTAAATACCCTTGGATCCGCTTAACATGTTCCCAATCGTTCAATTCCCTAATTTATCTGATGTACCTCATGAATATATTTCATTAATACCATTGTACACCCTTAATTCAAGTCAAGGGGTTACGCCCCCCTTGATGAAACTCCAAAATACCCATAGATTCCCTTAATATGATGGTATGTCCTCGAGAATTCTTAATTCTCTTTTTACGTTCACTATTTTGTTGCAATTGTGAAACGAAACAAATATAAAGAACTGAACAAACGATAAACACCTTGACGTCATGTTTCCGATTCCTCGATTCCCTAATTCCCCCTTCCCACTTTTACACACTCAGAACCATTTAGGGTCGTTAACGTAAAATAGCTAGAAGGACATGGTCCAATGAATTGAAACGACGCAACAGTTGCAATTTAACAAAAAATAAGTGTATTCACTCTACCATTCACTCTATTTGACATCGAATTTTATTCGATAAATTTAATAACACATACCATAAATCAATAAGACATAAATTCGCACTGACCTTGAGTTAGGTTGACAGTTTACTCAAGTGAACTGAGCTAACGCAACAAAATCACGTAAACAAAACTCCAGTTGAGATGACGCAACCACCAAATCAAGTAAACAAACATCCACTGAACCGAGAATGCTCTGAAATAAATTCTTAATTCTCATCTTACGTTCCCTGTTTTGTTGCGATTGTGGAACGAAACATACATAAAAGAACTGGACAAATGATAAACGCCTTCACCATTTTCCATCAGCACTCGAACTTGTAGGAAATATATTCCTCGCTCCTTGAGGATGCACGAATGGATGTGCCACGAAACACGGGATCCTTCTAGACCCTTCGAAAACTCCTGACGCAGCACCGACATGGATTTAACCCCGTGATCGGACGTTCCCGACGATTGGTTGCGGGAACGAGGTTGATTGTTCCCGGAGGGTGGCCCAATGCCAACGGGGAGCCTGCGGGGTTCGTGCCTGAAATGTTTTCGAAGGGCGGGGGAATGCTGCCTAACTGTACATCTTTTGTCTGCCTTTGTTTCCTCGCGCGTCATTAGACCAATATCGGGCACAATGATCGGTATTTGCCAGGCCGCGGCGCAGCTGGCAGCAGCCTGCCACGAACGAGGCGATGATGACAAGGTAGCAAGTCGGTGTCTCGACGGCGAACGGCAGTTGGCGAACAGGGAAGCGGCCGAACCGCGGATCGAACTCTTACGAGGAAACGCGTGCGCCAACGCCACACCTACTCCGCACATTATTATAGAGATAGTTAGGGATCAGTAATGATTAGTAAGGATTAGCTAAAGATCAGTAAGGATTAGTTAGGGATCAGTAAGGATTAGTGAGGATCAGGTAATGATTAGTTAAGGATCAGTAATGATTAGTTAGGGATCAGTAAGGAATAGGTTAGGATCAAGTAATGATTAGGTTAGGATCAGGTAATGATTAATTAGGATCAGCAATGATCAGTAAGGATCAGTAAGGATCAATAATGAGCAGTGAGGATAAGTAAGGATCAGTAAGGATTAGGTAAGGATTAGCAAGGATTAAGTAATGATCAGTTAGGATTAGCGATGGTTAGCTTAGGATTAGGTAAAGATAATCTAATGATCAGTAAGGATTAGCTAAAGATCAGTAAGGATTTGCTTAGGATCAGGCAATGATTAGCTAAATATCAGTAAGGATCAGTAATGATTAAGTAATGATTAGTTAGGATCAGCAATGATTAGAGAGGATTTGTAAGGATTAGCTAAGGATCAGTAAGGATTAGCGAGGATCAGTAAGGATTAAGTGATGATTAGTAATGATTAGGTAAGGATCAGTAAGGATTATCGAATGATCAGTAAGATTAGTGAGGGATCAGTAAAGATTAAGTGATGATTTGCAATGATTAGCAAGGGTTAGGTAAAGATTATCTAATGATCAGTAATGATCAGCTAAGGATCAGTAAGGATCTGCTTAGGATTAGGCAATGATTAGCAAGGATTAGGTAAGGATTAGCTAAGGATCAGTAAGGATCAGGTAATGATTAGGTAAGGATTAGTAGTGATTAGTAAGGATTAGATAATGATTAGTTAAGGATTAGTAATGATTTGTAAGGATTAGATAATGATTAGTTAAGGATTAGGTAATGATTAGTTAAGGATTAGCAATGATTAGTGAGGATCAGTAAGGATTAACTATGGATTAGGTATGATTTGGTTGGCAACATCCTTCCTGTGCAAGTGTGGAATTCCTTTCTCACATCATATTGAGTGGAGGAATCAGTCTATAAATTCAAGCGAGTTTATGCTCTAGGATTCAGGTGTTTAAGAGTGAGTCGACAATTATAAGTAAACAACTAACCATGAATCAGTATAAATGTGATCATTGTGAATTCTCTTCCAAGTTTAAAAGTAATGTTAAGCGACATGAACAGGAGATGCATGAGGAGAGTAGCAAAGAATGTGACTCAGATGATGATGATATAGAAGCTGAAAGTGACCATGACAATGATGAAACTGTCAGCACTGAGAAGGATCTTCCTTTAGGGAATGTATGGCCTTCAATGCGTAAGGAAGTGGATGAAGATGAAAACATACATTTTCAGACTTAAATTTCTATATAATAGAAGTTTTGAAAATGATGCTGTTGTGAATGCAGTCATAGCAACGATGCAAAAAGCACAAAAGGAAGATGGTATGGATATGCAAGAGGCCTTAGATTATGCTATTGAGAAAGAAAATATCTCATCATACGTCAAGCGAAGAATGATGAAGAAGAGGAAGCTAGTAATTCTGAGGATGCTGGTGTGAAAGAAGTTGAATATGTTAGTACTCAATTATTCCCATACTATGGAAATAACTAGAAATAGCTATACCTAAAAAATGTTTAGAAATTATTCTTCATTAGTTGTCTGTTAGAAATATTTGATTTTGTGTGAACATTCTTTGAAAACGATGCCATAAATAAATTGCTATTATTCATAGAGTATATAGGCAATATATTGTAATGTTTAGATAATATTTGCATATAAATGATATAAGGATATTATAAACCATGGATTAAGCCATAAGCTATTAGAGATATTGCTATTACGCATGCGCCATTTGATGAATATTCATATGACATACATCATTCAAATCTCTATTATTTCTTTGTTCTACATACTACTTCCCAGTTCTCTAGCTCTTATCTTTATTGATATAGCTACTGTGCATGCTGAGTTAATGGTTATACATATATTGTAGATATATATTTTGAATCTCCATTATGGACTTGTTCTATGTACCAATTCCCAAGTCTTCAGCTAATAGTTGTACAAAAGTATGCTTTTATACGTTTCAACCAATGAGATAGCAGTTTATTCCTTTTAGATTGTGGAAGACGATCGGAATCTCGTGGCTGTTTGCTACTATATCTAGATGCTTGAAGGTGCAATATTTGTAAGCCGGTCCTCTGTATTTCCCGCCAAGCCCAACTGCGCACGCCGTAGTTTTCGTATATGATAAAGGAATGCGCTTCTTTTATTATACTTATTGTTAATCTGTTGGTATATTTTTTTTAAATAGATATAAGCATCTTGTAAATCACCAACTTCATTTCCATTAATTGAATTTAGCATTATTTCTATATAATTGAATGTAAAAATTTAAGACAACTTATCAATATAACATAAAACATTCAGAGTCAATTAACAGTTTTTCAACCCAATCTCCTAATGCTTTATCATTGATTTCTTCTTTTATTTCTTCTATGAATGATGTTGCTACAGTCCTATCATGATATTTCATTAAACCCTCAGCAAGTTCGTCAATGAAAATCATTAACACAGCCATTCTTCCCCAATTTCCTTCTTTATCCATAATTGGAAAAAGCCCACAAACTAGGTCTTTAGCTTCTAGCTTGGAAAAGACTTGATATTGTTCTACTTGAGACTTTATTGAGTTATTAGAGCTAGCTCTTGCATATGTTAGAAGATCTCGCATCCAATAATAGTATGAACTGCTGATTGGGATTGATTGTCTCTCGAAAGATATAACTCCTAAATTGTGATATTCATAGTTCCTCTCCAAAGAATATGCAACTAGGTTTTTCTAGTTAATTCGCACTCCTTCTTCACAGCGTTGAATATCAGGAACGCTGCTGAAATCATTATCGCATCTATCGAGTCGTATGACCACACTGTTGCTTCTTCTCGATTTATATAGCTATACTATGAAGATTCTTTGTTAAATCAGGGACTTCCTTCATTCTGGAAACTTGTCGAATCTTCTGGAAACTTCTCAAAACTTCTGGAACATTGCGAGTGATTTTCTCTTTCTCGATGATAGAGATTTGCAGGATACATTCGAGCGTCACATTGGAAAAACGCTACATTCAAAACTTCTAGAAACTTCTGGAGACTTCTGAAACTTGTAGAGTCAAACCGATTGCAAAGGTTGTTAAATCGGAAACGAGGCTAGCGGTTTCAGACAAGTGTACTGCATTGCAAGAACTCTTGAAAACGAGGTTGGAGAAACCAGCATGCTAGATCCATAAAAACCGTCGCACTATAGCGCGACCTGATGACGTCACTGATGACGTCACTGCGCTATGGCGCCCAGTTTGCAACCTACTTAAATCTCCATAATATTTATAAATCTTATGAATCTTATAACGCCTATAAATCTCTTTAAAACCTCATGTTTAGCCTTCGCGCGTGTGCACAAGCCTTGAGGCGCCCGCAGCAAGATAACGATTGAAGGAAAATCGCGTGCATTCTTCAATGAGGTAATCTTAAGTTTAGGCAGAGTTCCTTTTAGACACTGAACACTGGGTTTGCAGACGTAGTCGCAAACATTTTCTTACGTTGTTTTCATGTATAATTTTCTTAGGGAATCAACTCTGAATCTTATTACGCTCATCCGTAAAAATACTAAAGAATTTTAAGCTTTTCAAATTCCTTCATTTCCTAGTACAATTTAACTTCAATGTTTGTTTTCTCTCTTTTCCTCTCAAAGATAAAATATAACTCAACTTTAACCAAAACACACACTCGAGGTCCTAAACTAATTGTAGCATAGGGCATACCGAGTCTACAATGATATGTTAAAGGAGCACTGTCGCGATTATACCAGGTTGCAGCCTACGACAACAAATGACTCACGGTCTAGTACTTTCTGAATTATAACATAACAAAACATCAAAACTAGAACTCACATTTTACTCTCAACTCTCCAATCTCGCGCTTAAGGTTATGCAATATCAAAGCTTAAAATAGTCTGAAAAGGTCCAGTCTCTGCTTCCGCTGGAATGTCTATTGTCTATGAAATGTCTATTCTTTGAAATGTCTATGTCGTCCTCTACGTAGCTGAGTGGTCTGTCGTTCAATGCCATATCGATGTCCAACATGACTTCTTTTAACTCGTTAAGTCTCAGGAGGGCTTCTCCGACTGCTTTGTAAAGAGACTGCTTAATCAAGCCAATGATCCTTCAAATTGTCCATCCGACCATGGGGCCTTGCTCAGATTGAATTGCCACGTTATTTCATTTTTGATCAGGAAGTTCTTGAGTGTCTCATTCTTCATGATTGTCTTCACCCACTTAGAAGCTGCTACAGATGTCTTTGCGCAATCCGAATGGATTTTTAATGGCCTTCCTCTTCTTGCTATTAGTTCCTTTAGGCTTGGCTTGAATTGCTCGACATTAATATCTGTGACGACTTTTATGAAAGCTGCATCTGTTAAACTGCAAGCAAATAACAATATAGCTATATGCCTTCACTTCAGATTTGGCTTTCTCTTTGTACATGATTGGCCCTGCATGATCAAGGCCGATGACCTCAAATGGCCTTGAACCTTCAGTTCGGCCCTTGGTAGGTTTCCTAGAGGTGGTTGATGGACGGCTCTAGCATGGAATCTTTTGCATCCTCTGCAGTTATGTCTTAGCTTCTTTACAAGCTGTCTGAGTCGTGGTACCCAGTATTTCCGTCGTACCTCCGTCATTGTTAAAACAACTCCCCCGTGCAAAGTGATGAGATGACATTCCGTTACAGGTTTTCCAGTAAATGTCTCATTTCTTGGAAGATAAACAGGGTAATTGCCTTGAATTTGTCCTTTGCACTCAAAGATGTCTTTTCGTTCTGCTGTAGGTTCAATGCTTGTATGTCATGTTCAAACATGTCAGTTCCGATGGCTCTATCCTGAACTCTGCGTATTCACCAGTTAATTTGCTCTGCGTCGTTCAGCTTTATTTGTTCTGCAGTTTTCAGTAAATCTCTTAATCCAGCCTGCTACACGCATTGTCTTTCTGAAACTGAAGTTGTCCAGGATCTGATCCACTTCATCATTCTTGACAGTGACTACTCTGAAGATATCTTCGATTGGCTTCGCTTCAGCCTCTGTCGTTTCAGTTTCTCTTGTTGTGATCTCGGTTGGCAATCTATCCTTGTTTGCTAACCATTCAGGGCCGCTAAACCATTGACATAGGATTTTGTTGCCCTGGGAGCCTCTGCTTCCTATATCTGCTGGATTCTCTTTTGTGCCCACATGTTTCTAGACTATAAAATCTTTCAGTCGAATCCGTCTCACTCGATTTTCAACAAACTGTTTGTATTCACCAGAACCCTTTATCCCGTGTAGGCGACTGTGCTGTCCAACCAACCATAACAGGATTTGACTGAAAATCCTTCAAGAGCCGCTTTGACATTTGATATCAAATTAGCTGCCATGTAGCCGGCAGTAAGCTCTAGCCTCTGTATAGCGAGTCCCTTCTTTGTCACTCTTGATTTGGCAGTTAAGAGTCCCTAGCTGACTCCTAAATTCTGGCAAACAACGATGTAGACTGCTGTTGAGGTCCCATAACTACTTGAATCTCCAAAGGCATGTAATTCAATAATTTTTATGGGCTCTACTGCACAAGTAATACTTCTTGGTATTTCGACTCTACTTGGTTGTTGCTTTTGCTGAAGCATCACATACTATCCACACCTTTGTAGTCTCTGCCATTTTTCTCACGACTGGTTTGTGTGAAAGATAGAAAACGTTCCCGACTGGCTCTTTCTGTGCTTCCTCAATGATTCCATTTTCCTGTTGGTCTCTCATTATTCGATCGTACTGTTCAAAAAGCTCTGGTTGTTGCTGTAGTTTTTGAAGAAGCTTGTTTAGTCTCGCTCTGCTGCCATCCTTGTTGTCTCGATGTTCTTGCTTCGTGTTTTTCCAAATCAACCCTGTCTCGTAGGATCCCTCAGGGCTCTGATTCAGCTGCTCGTTGAACTCGCTATAATCTGGTGACTCATTTTCTTCAGAATTTCGTAAGCCTGATACATCAAGGCTGCAAAGCTTGTCGTAGTCTGCCATTGATGATTTCGCAAAGAACATTTTTTAATCATCGATCTCTGCACCAGGTGATAATAGCGTCCACCCTAATCTAGTCAGTTCCCAATTGGCTCCCCAGGTTTTCCTTGGCTTAGTCTCTGTTTAAATCTTTGCATACTCTGATGCACCAACTATCAAATGAATAGGTAATTCAGCTTTCTGATCTTGGTCTGCCATTGTTATTCCTCTCAAATGCAAGTACTTAGCTAGGATTTGCTCATGTTGTTGGTTTGAAGCTGCCAGTAATACTTCTTTTTCTACTTTGTTCACATCAACTTTGAGACCAAGATCTCCCTTTGTATCTTTTACCTCCACATTATTAACTTCATTCCTTTTGGTTGTTGTACACATCATAATGTTAATTTGTCTGACCTGTGTGGATGCTGGTCTCTTTCCGATTAGCTTTATTAACTTGGCTGAGATATACGAGCTCCCTGCTCCCGTGTCAAGTAATGCTCTGCAGGTTATGCCGTTTACGTCAACAAGGACTACCGGGTATATTATTCCTTGCTCTCTTGTGGCCAATAGAGCCTGTTCTGGCTTCATGTCTTTCTTGTCACAGACAGATGTATGGTGCCTGCTGCTACAGATCTTGCAATTAGTCTTCACTCTGCATTCTGCTGCCCGATGAGAATTAAAACACAGCCTTTTCTTTTGCAAATAATCTTTTCTCTCAGCAACCTCTGTAACAGTATCATAGTCAGTTTAAATGTGCTCATTGCTCTCACAGTATACGCATGCTCTCTTTCTCCCTTCTTGCTGCCTTGCTTGAAATACTTTCTCTCTCTTTGGTTGTCTAGCGGGGTTGAATTCAGAAAAGTTGACATTTGTCCTTCTGTCGTTTTGGGATATTGGGTTTCCTTCTGTCCACCTCCTCAGGTTTTCTAGAAGCTCTGAAAAGCCCCATTTCCACCATTCCTCGTCAAGACATGCCAATTCTGAGCGAATACCCTTCAGTTTATCAAGAGTAGCCCTCGCAAAGCCGTTTAGCTTTTTCAGCTTTTCTAAAGATTCTAAAGCCTGTACATTAGTTAAAAGCTTTCCATCGAATTCGTGAATCTCGACAGCGTTTTCTCCCTTTGATGGTTGGAAGGGAGGTGATGTTTTGAATATAAGCATTTACAACCTCAGTTATTTTCCCATATGTGGTCTTTTATATATTCATAGCTCTTTCATACCCTTCAGGTGTGAAGGGTAACCCCTCTATTTGGGCTATAACTTTAGGCACCAAAAGCTTCTTTAGGTACGAAAATTTTGTGACAGAATGAATTTTTGCTTTGTCTATTTCGGCTTCAAATTGGTTCCAAAACCGAAGCCAATTTAAATTGGTTCCCTGAAATTTCATTATGATCAATTTTGGTAATTTTCTCTCGAATTTCATCTGTTGCTCCAATTTTTTCCTCTCCATTTTATTTTCGACCTCCAGTTGTTTTTGTTTTGTGAATAAGAATTGTTTTTACTCCTCACTTTGTTCTTGTTATTTTATTTCTTTCAAGGCTGCTTTCATTTCTGCCATGATTGGATTAAATTCCTTGAAATTCTTGTCTATACACGAACTCCAAGCTCGGATTTCTTGCGGATTATTGTCATTTTCGATCTTTGCTTCTTGGATTATGGTTTTTAGTTCCAAAATCTCTTCGATTCTCGTTCCGTAGATGTTAAGTTGTCTCCTGATTGCTGTAGTTTCATCAGATATGAATTCCAACAGCTTTGTTTTTGTCTCGATTTTCTTGCAAGCGGCCTGAATATCAAGGTCTCGACTCGCCATTTTGGGGTGCCATTGTGTTGCGATTATACAAGGTTGCAGTATACGACAACAAATAACTGATAATGATCTAGTATTTTCTGAATTATAACATAACAAAACATCAAACTAGAACTTACATTTTACACTCAACTTTCTAATCACGCGTTTAAGGTTATGCAACATCATAGCTTAAAATAGTCTGAAAAGGTCCATTGTCTCTGCTTTCCCTGGAATGTCTATTTTCTATGAAGTGTCTATTCTTTAGACACAGGGGTTATTCAGTTTCCGACAGCACTTAAAATTGATCCTGCATAACCGAGCTAGCTCGGCTAACCGGGCTGAAAAGCTTCCCTGTATACAGAGCTACAATCCTCGCCAAAAATATTGGGGACTGTATGTTATAAGTATGTTTTACCTTAAAAACCCCCTCCCATTACAACATATTTGGGTAATAAGACCCCCTCCCCCGACTCAATGTTGGAACCCCTTTTTCATTTCATTTTCATTTCATTTCATTTAAAAAAAAAAGGTTTACTAATACAGTGAAGATAAATAGTATAAAAGCATATAAGAGGAAGGTAGTCCTTCAACCCGCAGGCTGATTTTCAAGGGGCCCTCCAAACTAAAAACGATTAAAATGGTAAAATATATCCTTACATTTTTTATTTGAACATTTTCCTCAATGATTTAGCCCTTTCCTGCATGATGTTGCTCTCAAGCAACAATCTTTTGACGCTGCGCAGCATCTGCGCAGGAGCCTATATTTTAAAATTTGCAATGTTTTCTTTCAAAACACATGTTGACAATGCTATCTGTTGCTGTAGTAACATTATACCATGGATACATGAGGAATTATAGAGCTTTGAACCTTTGGCCTAAGCAATGGCAGCCATTTTTTCTCAAAGTACAACTTTGACGTCCTGTCACTTCTTACCAGGTAATTATTTCTTTCTATAAAAAATTTTTTTATATAGCACTAACCTTGTTTTAATAACATATAACAGTGGTGAACATGGTTGGGTAACCCTCTGTGGAAGCAGACCCATTTTTAGATTGTTGCTCCAGAGCAACATCATTCAGCAAGGGTAGGTATACAATTAGGCCACTTAGGCCATGACTAGGCCATACTTTAGCTGGATTGTTTTAGCTATAAATGAATCTGACATCAGTCATAAGGCATATTTCAAGTACTCTAACATAAATTTTACTGATTTTGCACAATTTTCAGACATAATTTTGAATTTTTGAATAAAAATTTCTTTCATTTTTTAGGAAGTACACCGTCGTACCCATCATAATGTGAAACAAATAATGGAACATGAAATGGGACCTCAACAAACATCTTTCATTCATCAGAATACATGGCAAATATGTGGAACAAGATGACAGCAGCAACATTAGAGGAGCTTGAAAATATTTGCCAGAACAGTATGTACATCAACTGAATCAACATAGCTACCGGATGCGGATAGCACAGGTGTGCTTAGAAGTGGTGCAGAAGATAATAGAACAGATGGGATAGAACAGACAAGAAAGAGATGAAATCAAAAAATCATAATACAGTTGCATCATCCTGGAAAAATTAACATAATAACCCTCCGGCCTGTGGAGGGTGGCATGTGACAAAAAAGATAAACAATAGTACAATAGAAGAGAACAATAGGAATGCAGTTCTGCATGCATGAGATCACATCGAGAACTGCCATACTGGATTTTACTGATCATTGTTTCACCCTCAGAAGATACAGGGGCATGTTTTCATTGATTTGGGCTCAAAATAACATCCACATGACCCAAAAGTAATGAAAAATCCAAGGATAATCGTTGTCCCTGTAAGCTACCAAGGACACTATAAAGTTAAGATATGAAGCAGTACATGCCTTAGAAAATGCCTTAGATGTCAAAGAGCAATCTATTTTGCATTATTTGTGCAGCAAAACACATAATGCTATACAGAAAAAGGCACAGAATAGTGTCTGACCAGTAGCGTCAATGGTTTCTTTCATAATAAACAAAAGCCTTCCTGGTGGCCAGTGGGCTTTTCTATTAAAAAATCTACAAGTATAGTAAAGAGCTGCAATTTCAAGTTCCTACTGATTGAGGATATGAACATAATACCCATAAAATGGCATTTATCTGTCATTTTATTGACGTAACAGACGTGATTTGATCAAAAACACAGTATCACAGCACCTTGTCTAATATTGAAATTGTTAAGAAATGGTTGTAAATTTGCTTTATGAGATAAAAACCAACTGCCATTGATATTTTTTGCAAGTATTTTGCTTAAAAACAATGTTGAAATCTCAACTGAGATAAATATTTTTATTGCCTTATTATACCCTTGCCGCATGATGTTGCTCTGGAGCAACAATTCAGAAATGTATCAAAATGTAAATTTTTTTCAATTTTTTTTGTTCACTTGAGAAACTGGACCCAAAATACATACAAATCTGCAAGAAATTAATTTTTTCCTTGAAAAACGAAAATTCATGCAGGAAAGGGTTAGGCGACTACTTTTTTAAATGCTTTAAGGGAGGGTGCCGTTTTACACTCAGCTGAGAGAGAGTTCCATTGCTTTGCACCTCTAAATGAGAAACATCTCTGCCCATTTGAGGAACTCCTCTTTGGGAGTCTCAAATCGGTAAAGGTATTTCTCAGGTTGAAAGAAGTGCAAGCTGAGTTTTTTGTAAATAGATCACACAAGTACTGAGGAGCCTGTCCATTAATAGACTTGTAGACCATAATTTGCAGCTCTTCATTGATGAGAGTCTTAATGGTCTTCCAGCCCAGCTGGCTAACTAATGTTAGTCCTGGAGAATAATAGCTGCTGTTCGTTACGATTCTCGCAGCTCTGTTTTGAAGCTTTTGCAGCTTGGTTATTTGCGTAGAGCCGCAGCAACCCCAGACAGAACAACAGTACCTGAAATGAGGCTCAACAATACTTGTGTACAACGCTTTCAAAGTTCTGAAAGGGATGAACGGTCTGGCATACTTTAGAAATCCAATGGCTCTGGAAACCTTTGCAGTAACAGCTCTGGTATGGTCGCTCCAGTCGAGATGTCTGTCAACCTCTACGCCAAGGTATTTGACCGATTGGACTAGTACACATGAGCATTGACTGTATTTTAATGACATTCAGTGAAAGTTTGTTACCCTTTAACCAATTGTCAAGGCTTTCAAGGTCGTCATTTAATGCCTCGTTCAGCTGAGTGACGTTTTTAGATTGGATATACAGGCTAGTATCATCTGCATACATGGAAATAGTCGAATTCTGGACACCAAATGGCAGGTCATTAATATAAACTAGAAAGAGTAGGGGTCCGAGGCAGGAGCCTTGTGGGACCCCGATATCAATTTTGCCAATGCTTGAATCTACGCCTCCGACTCTGCAATACTGTTTTCTGTCTGTGAGATAAGACTCAAACCAAGAAAGTTCTCTATCTGAGACACCGTAGTGTGTCAGTTTTTGCACAGCAGTTTGTGGTCGACAGTATCAAAGGCTTTTTTAGGTCAATGAATACCAGTCCAACTTGGTGTCAGTATCCAACCCACTGTACCAGTCGTCACTGTTTTTAAGTAGGCAAGTGACTGTGGAATAAAACTCTCTGAAACCAGACTGGTTTTGATAGAGAAGTTCACTTCCATTCAGGTACTGGTACAGTTGGTTGAAAACAATTTTCTCGAATAGCCTGGAAATGACAGGTAGTATAGAGATCGGTCTATAATTTGACTTGTCAGCTCTATCTCCATCTTTAAAAATAGGAGTGACTCTAGCTATTTTCCAACAGTCAGGAAATAGACTTGTTTCCAGTGATGTGTTGAACAGGAAAACCAGTGAGTTCTCTATGAACGGCATGGCTAACTTAAGGAAATAACTAGAGATTGTGTCATTTCCAAAGCCTTTCGAGGTTTTTAATTTGGAGATTGCCTCTCTTATATCCCGGACTCCGACGGATTGAAAGTGAAACTTTTATTTTGAAAATTCAGCTGATAATCCCCAAAAAGCAGTGGATTTGGTGTTGCAGGAATTTTTTCAGCAAGATCCTTCCCAACAGAACAGAAGAAATTGTTCATGGTTTCGGAGATTTCCTTTTTGTCAGCAATGTTATTGCAGTTATCGTTCAACTGGTCAATGTTAGTGGTTTTTGACCTTTTGTTTAAGAGTTGATTTATTGTTCTCCAGGACTCCTTTATATTACCCTCGTGTAGAAGAATTTTCTCCGAAAAATACTGCTTTTTAAGGGAAACGTTAAGCTTATTTACTTTGTTTCTCAATTGCCTATATGTGTTCATAAGTAGCTGAGATTTTTGCCTAACGGCGGCCTTTTTTATTTTGTCTCTGCTTCGAATAAGATGCAACATTGGTTTCACCAACATTGAGTCGGGGAGAGGGGGTATGTGTCTTTGGAGCGAGAATTTTAAAAAAGCTTGAAGTGTCCCAGCATTTTTGGCGATGATTGATCCTCGCCAAAAATATTGGGGACAGTATGTCATTAGTATGTTTTACCTTAAAAACCCCGTCCCATTACAACATATTTGGGTAATTAGACCTTCCTCCACTCGACTCAATGGGGAGGGGGTATGCGTCTTTAGAGCGAGAATTTTAAAAAAGCTTGAAGTGTCCCTGCCTTTTTGGCAATGATTGTAGCCGTGTTTATTAACACTTTCCATTCTTTCCTGTCAGGATTTCACCTCGCCTGACCGGGCTGGCCCGCTTTCCATATAAGCGCAAAGTGAAGAAACAAAAGATTCTTTTGTTCCCGCAGATCCCGGCCTTTGACCACGGATCTCACCTCATCGGGCTGGGTGATGTAAACGCAAGATTCACAAACAAAAGAATTAATTGTTCTATCAAAACCCACGCATCTTTGCGCTGTCCTGCGGCCGCATGTTAATTGTTTATGCTTTGTTTTTAGCTTTTTATTGTTCATATGAAATCACCGTAGTTACCATAATCTGACCATTTGTGTTTAATTTTATTTATAGCAAATAATATAATTATTTTACCTTTTTGATTTTACTCTAATATGGTTGGCTAACTTGTAATGTTGTCATAGGGATTTTCTGTTTGCAATTTGCAGATTCTTTAACTTCTTGTAAGTTCTTGGAGATCGATGTAGAGCTGACATGAGTTTAATGAGATTAAAAAATATTTAGTGAGAAATTAGTAATTCCTCGTGTTGCACACTTCTAATTAAGAAAAAAATCAGTGCGATAAATGAAGATTTATCAAAAGCTGGGCTGGCCCGCCTTCATGTAAACAGGCCCTAACACATGCTAATAGCAACATTTAATCCCAGGGGGGACTTGCTACTTCAAGGTGACGTACCTGTCGGAAAATTTGACAAATCCCAAAACCCTAAGCCGTAGTAGACAATAGCCTAAGTGGTATTGCCCTTCTGTGGTAACTTATCCATCAGCCGCAAAAAAACCATAGGATGATTGTAGTACTACTGCATGACAAATAGAAAAGAATAGTATTGAGATTTTGTGATTTTGTTAATGATATTATTAATTTTTCTAGCTGAATATATTGTATTACACAATGACTTCGTGACGTCATTCCGTTGTGCTCGAAAAATTCGGAGAGATTCTTGAGTGTTTGAGTGATTTGTCTCTTGAGGTCATTGTACAATCTTCGAAATCAAATATTAACGAATTGAGCTTTATAAATATTCAAATTGCTGATTGTATCAATTTCCCTTTCACTGAGAGGCAGTAAATTGAAAACTTTCTCACCCTTAGCGGTAGTAAAATGCTGTCATAGTGCTAGTTTTTGGGCCTTTAAGTTTTCTTAGTTCCATTCATTCGCAAGTATTTTCCTATGGACGTAACATAACGCAACTTAGCACTAATCTCTGTTCGTCACCTAGTACTTAGTTGTTTCACATTTTACCGGCTTTTGTATTAGACGTCGTTAACACCACGTATGCAGGAAATCTTTGTATTGATAGAATTGATAGACAGAAAAGGCCACGAACTGCAAACTGTCCCGTCGGATCTTTCGATTCTTGCGGCGAATAAAGTAAAATAAAGCAGTGAGGCAGTAACGCTGCAAAGCGACGAGAAGACGAAGCAAATAAAGGACGAATTTTTTTTATACTAATATTTCGCCCCGGCATTCAGGGCTTCATCAGAGTAATAAACGAATAAAAATATTTTACAGAAATTCAAATTTGGTGGTTGATTATGATTGATGGAGCTCAGTGGGTGGTGTGTAGGTGATGTAATAGTGGATGAAGTTGCGGGGTGAGATGAAAAGAGGCGGACAGGAAAGCACAGGATGAGATGAAATTCGAAGTAAGTAAATAAAATAGATGGAACTGGTTTGGGCAGAGGGTATTTTATGGATATGAGTAATTAATCATTATTGATATAGTTAGCTGTTAAAAAAATAAGTAAAAAAGACTGGGTTAGCGGTCTGTAGTTCTGTTAAGTCCGTTAGGTGCAAGAGAGTTAGCCAAGCCAATCTTTGTATTGGTGCTTCGGTATTTCATTAGTTTCTATATATATATATATATATGTACTGAGAAGACAAGACTCAAAAGACTAGACTCTTCATCTTGACAAGCCTGTTTCGTGGTTTCCCACTCATCAGGAGATGTAAAAATAAATATATTCCTATTTCCATCATTTATATGCTAGGGATGATTAAGAAAATTTAAGAAATTGTGAGGGAGAGATAATTTACAATTTTCGTTCCATTGTTCCTAAAATCAAAAGAGTACCATTCTTTTCTTCAAGTTGCAATGTGATTCAGATTGCTTAATTCCCAGGGGTTAAGTAGTTTGCGGCTATGTGTTGACTAGAAGTGCTTTGTTTCGGTGGCGGCAGGCGGACACGAGTTCGTTTCTCTTGTTTAGGGTGGCCAAGTGGGGTCGGCATATTATAAAAAATTTTTCTTTGATACATAGGTTACATCTTTTACTGGATTTGTCATAGGCTCGGCTCGTTGAAAGGATTTTCCATGAAATGGTGTAGTCGATGTTTTCGTCCTTGAGTTTCCAAATGTATTTACTAAGTTCCGTTGAGTGTCTATGTTTGTTGTGTCGAAAAGATGATGTGTGACTTCTGTACCTGGTCTTGAACTCGTTTTAATTGAACGAAAATTGTAAATTATCTTTTTTAAATTTTCTTAATTACCCCTAGCATATAAATGATGGAAATAGGAATATATTTATTTGCACATCTCCTGATGAGTGGGAAACCACGAAACAGGCTTGTCGAGATGAAGAGTCTAGTCTTTTGAGTCTTGTCTTCTTAGTATATATATACCGCTCTACTTATATGTATCGAGCACTTTTTCGGTAAACCGAAACACAGACTTCGTAATTAGCTCCAGGGTAACACTTGTCGAGCACTCTACGGTGAACCACCATGGAAAGATTCAACATTGGCTACTCGATAAAGAATATTCCTATACCATCACAGAACGACTATTTACAACGCCTGATCGAAAAAACAGAGCTGTTCCTACGAAGAATGCGCTGGAAGGCCTTCTTCTTTCTAAACCCGGAAACACCTTCATCATCCAAGAATACGTACGGCTTTAAATCTAACAAGAATCCACCCCCGATCGACGAGTTGAAAGAATTTGAAGAATTGTGCATTTTATGAAGCAAGCATGAAAATTGGCATACCTACCCAGTTTGATACGCTGAAGATGATGGGATACAGACCCCAATCGAAAAATGCCCCAGATGCTATTTTTAGACTGGGGTACTCGGTACCATACCTCTACAAGGGTTTCTACCATAACAATGTTGGGAATAACGATATTGACATGAAACTTGGCAAGAATGCACAGTTTGATACCCTGAAAAAGATAGAATGCAGACCCCTCCGGAAAAGTGCCCCCTTCTTCTATTTTTAGACTGGGGTACTCGGTACCATACCTCTACAAGCGTTTCTATTGTAACTATGTTGGGAATTAAGATATTGCAATAAAACTTGGCAAGTATACACAGTTTGATCAGCTGAAAAACATAGCATGCAGACCCCTCCGGAAAAATGCCCCTTATTCTATTTTTAGACTGGGGTACTCGGTACCATACCTCTACAAGCGTGTCAATTGTAACTATGTTGGGAATTAAGATATTGCAATAAAACTTGGCAAGAATACACAGTTTGATAAGCTGAAAAAGATAGAATGCAGACCCCTCCTTGTGCCCCTTATTCAACTCGGTACCATACCTCTAGTGTTTCTATGGTAACTATGTTGGAAATTACGATATTGCAATGAAACTTGGCAAGAATACACAGTTTGATGCGCTGCAAAAGAAAGGATGCAGACCCCTCAGGAAAAATGCCCCTTATTCTATTTTTAGATTGGGGTACTCGGTGCCATACCTCTACAAGTGTTCCTATTGTAACTATGTTGGAAAGTACGATATTGCAATGAAACTTGGCAAGAATGCACAGTTTGATACGCTAATAAAGATAGGATGCAGACCCCCTTTGAAAAAGTGTCCCCAGTTCTATTTTGAGACTAGGAGACTCGGTTCCATACCACTCTCAAAACGTTTCAATTATAACTGTGTTATACTACGTTAAGATATTACAGTAGGAACATTCCTCGTATCTATATGCTTCAATGCTGCGTCAGACTGGCATACCTACTTTCAAGTATCTCTATTTCAATAACTGTTAATTAGATGTTTCCACAAGTGGATACCACAATAAGTGGGATCCGAACCTGGGCTGCATGACCAGAGAGCCAACGACGTTTCTTCTGCGCTATAGAGCTCAATGAAATCGCCGAGTAACTCTCCAAGTCATACAGCCAAAGGCTCTCCTCCCATGTGAGCCTTCTTCAGCACCATATCAAAAACTATTAATTATTTACAAACTTATCATAAACTTAAAACATGTTTGTATGAAATGTTAATAATAAATTAAATAAGAAATAGTGGTCTAGTACAAACCCCTCGCTAAACGCGGCGTAACGCACTTTCAAGTATACAGTAAATTGTATAAAACTGATGGAGAGTTGTTTATCATATTTACAATTCATTTCACTATACTCATCAGCTTATCTTACCTTAACTAAAGAGCATCTGGGGCTACGGCTCGTGTGCTCCGTTCATCTAAGGGCGCACCCATGTTCTCGCATTCAAGAATATATAAGAGCCAATGTATATGATAGAGCGCCTGTATGCTGAAAGTTTATAAATTTGCACAGTATAGAGAGGCAATTTGTACACATATACATGGCGAACACAATGATACATATAACCATAATTCAAGGATATACAAATCATATATTTATACTGTATGTACAATCAGCTAAACCTGATAACCACTTGAGTATATGACCTCTGTGCAAATTTAAAAAACTTTCAGCATACATGACCTCTATAACATACACCGACTCTCAAATACGACCAATCTCCTCAGACCGTGTTCTTTCACGCGAGAACACGGGGTGCCGGAGCATAGAAGTTATCCCTCCTAAATTCTCTTTAAGGGAGATTAGATGCTGAGTACGACGTGAAGGGGGCTGGTATTGTTAAATATATTATCATTATGATATACAACATTGCATCAGTTTTTATACACCATACTGTATAGATGAAATGCGTTGCAAGGCGTTTAGTGCGGGCTGGTACTAGGCCATTATTTCTTTTTTGATTATTAATTATTATTTCATTAAAAAAAATCCCAAGTCTAAAAATAGAATGAAGGGTAATTTTTCCGAAGGGGTCTGCATCCTATCTTTTTCAGCGCATCAAACTGTGTATACTTGCCAAGTTTCATTGCAATATCTTAATTCTCAACATAGTTACAATAGAAACGCTTGTAGAGGTATGGTACCGAGTGCCCCAGTCTAAAAATAGAATAAGGGGGGCACTTTTCCGGAGGGTCTGCATCCTATCTTTTCAGCTTATCAAACTGTGTATACTTGCCAAGTTTTATTGCAATATCTTAATTCCCAACATAGTTACAATAGAAACGCTTGTAGAGGTATGGTACCGAGTACCCCAGTCTAAAAATAGAATAAGGGGCATTTTTCCGGAGGGTCTGCATTCTTTCTTTTCAGCTTATCAAACTGTGTATTCTTGCCAAGTTTCATTGCAATATCTTAATTCCCAACATAGTTACAATAGAAACGCTTGTAGAGGTATGGTACCGAGTACCCCAGTCTAAAAATAGAATAAGGGGCATTTTCCGGAGGGGTCTGCATCCTATCTTTTCAGCTTATCAAACTGTGTATACTTGCCAAGTTTTATTGCAATATCTTAATTCCCAACATAGTTACAATAGAAACGCTTGTAGAGGTATGGTACCGAGTACCCCAGTCTAAAAATAGAATAAGGGGGCATTTTTCCGGAGGGATCTGCATCCTATCTTTTTCAGCTTATCAAACTGTGTATACTTGCCAAGTTTTATTGCAATATCTTAATTCCCAACATAGTTACAATAGAAACGCTTGTAGAGGTATGGTACCGAGTACCCCAGTCTAAAAATAGAATAAGGGGGCACTTTTCCGGAGGGGTCTGCATCCTATCTTTTTCAGCGTATCAAACTGTGCATTCTTGCCAAGTTTCATGTCAGTATCGTTATCCCCAACATTGTTATGGTAGAAACCCTTGTAGAGGTATGGTACCGAGTACCCCAGTCTAAAAATAGCATCTGGGGGCATTTTTCGATTGGGGTCTGTATCCCATCATCTTCAGCGTATCAAACTGGGTAGGTATGCCAATTTTCATGCTTGCTTCATAAAATGCACAATTAATGGAAAAACACGTCATCAGTCATCAAATGGTTTGAAAACATCAAAAATAAGAAAGATCACAGCTTCATCAGTTTCGACGTCGTAGAATTTTATCCATCCATCAGCCAAGACCTCCTCAACAAAGCACTCAACTTCGCCTCATCTTACGACAACATTACCGCAGACGAACGAGACATCATCATACACGCCAAAAACTCCATCCTCATACACGAACAGCAACCATGGCAAAAGAAAGGGAACACTACATTCGACGTTACAATGGGGAGCTTCGACGGAGCTGAAACATGCGAATTAGTTGGAAGTTTCCTCCTTTCACAACTACAACACCTCAACATCAACGTAGGACTTTACCGGGACGACGGACTCGCATCTACCAACGCAACACCAAGGCAAACTGAAAACTTTAAGAAACAAATTTGCAGTATTTTTCAGAAGAACGGACTACGCATCACAATCGAAGCAAACAAACACATCATCAACTTCCTCGACGTCACCCTAAACCTACGGAACAGCACTTACCAGCCCTTCACCAAGCCTGACACTACTCTCCAATATGTCCACCGTGAAAGCAACCACCCACCAGTAACCACCAAAAACATATCGGACGGCATTAACAAGCAACTTTCATCCCTTTCATCCGACAAGGCATCTTTCGACCAAGCAGCCCCCCCTTACCAGAAAGCACTCGACGACAGCGGATACCAATACACACTGGAATACAAACCAACTACTGCCACACAACGAAGGAACAGGCAACGGAACAATATACTCTGGTACAATCCACCCTACAGCAAAAATGTCAGCACCAACATCGGCCACAGATTCCTCACCCTAATAAACAAGCACTTTCCTGTCAACCACCCACTACGCAAAATTTTCAATCGAAACACCGTCAAAATCAGTTACAGCTGCATGAACAACACCAAACAAATTATCAACATTCACAATAAGAACATCATCAATTTACGGCAGCCAGATAGCAACAGTAACAGCAACGCCACCATCATCAACAACAACAGCAACAATAACACCACCAACAGCAACAGCAGCAACAACAATAATACTACTACCAACGCTAAGGAGAATAAGACATGCAACTGCCGACGCAAGAGCACATGCCCACTCAACGAGAACTGCCTTCAAAAATCAGTAATCTACCAAGCCACTGTTACACGACAAGACAACAACAACACAGAAACATACGTCGGACTAACAGAAAACGAGTTCAAGACCAGGTACAGAAGTCACACATCATCTTTTCGACACAACAAACATAGACACTCAACGGAACTTAGTAAATACATTTGGAAACTCAAGGACGAAAACATCGACTACACCATTTCATGGAAAATCCTTTCAACGAGCCGAGCCTATGACAAATCCAGTAAAAGATGTAACTTATGTATCAAAGAAAAATTTTTTATTATATGCCGACCCCACCTGGCCACCCTAAACAAGAGAAACGAACTCGTGTCTGCCTGCCGCCACCGAAACAAAGCACTCATTCTTTTGATTTTAGGAACAATTGAACGAAAATTGTAAATTATCTTTTTTTAAATTTTCTTAATTACCCCTAGCATATAAATGATGGAAATAGGAATATATTTATTTGCACATCTCCTGATGAGTGGGAAACCACGAAACAGGCTTGTCGAGATGAAGAGTCTAGTCTTTTGAGTCTTGTCTTCTTAGTATATATATACCGCTCTACTTATATGTATCGAGCACTTTTTCGGTAAACCGAAACACAGACTTCGTATATATATCTAATCATATATATCATAAATTGCGAGAGGCTGTACTGTGCCACTAGCTTATATTACAGAGAAGACATACAGTGCTTGTGCGACGCTGTAATAGACTTCGTTTTTTCTTATCTGGCTCAGAGAAGCCCTTCTTGTTGCAATGCCGTTTAGCCTGGAATTGTTTAATATGGAATAGAAAAGATCATGTCAAGATCGATCTCAAGTTTGCGTCTGATCGTGTGTCGCTGCCCTTCGATGAACGAGAACTACGAGAATTAAGAGAACTAAAAATAAACAAAGCTTCTCCTATTGGCAGCATTCCAGGTAAAATTTTTAAAGAAAACTTGGACATTTTCACCGGCATACTGCAAGGGCTTTTCAATGCTAGTATTGACGATGGAGTTTTTCCTTTTGAACTTAAAACAGGCGATGTAACATCTATGTTCAAAGCAAAAGACCAACTGGCTAAGGGCAGTTATAGATAAATAACTATTCTGTCCGCAATTTCTAAGGTTTATGAGCGTTTGATGTCTGAATATATTGTAGCTTACTCGGAATCTTTCCTCTTTCAATATCTCTGTGGATGTCGGGAAGGCTACAGTACTCAACTAGCTCTTGTTAGGTTTCTCGAGAAATGCAAATCAATTTTGGACAAAAAAGGAGTTGCAGGGGCAATTTGATCCTAACTAATCATTACCTGATCCTAACCTAATCATTACCTGATCCTAACCTATTCCTTACTGATCCCTAACTAATCATTACTGATCCTTAACTAATCTCTATACTAATACGCTAAGGAGGCGGTGGTCTTGGCGATGGCGTTTCCTTGTAAGAGTTCGATCCGAAGTTCGGCCGCTCCCCGGTTCGCCAACTCCCGTGCTTGATCGAGCCACCGACGTGGTACCTTGTCATCATCGCCTCGTTCGGGCCAGGCTGCTTCCAGCTGCGACACAGCTTGGCAAATACCGATTACTCTTCTCGATATTGGTCTAATGTCGCGCGAAAATACAAAAAGAAAACAAAAGAGCGTACGTTGTGTACACTTAGGCAGTTCATCCATTTTAGATTAGATAAAACTTAACTGCTGTAAAGCACCAAACACGAAAAACTGATTATGGCTATTATGATGCAGCAGCTTAAAAAGAGAAAAAAAATTTCTTCAGGAAGTACTGAACGACATAAAAGCTAATATCGCCTCAATTCGTTTGTCTTTTTGACAAAACAGACAAGACAGCCGAACAAAGCACACATTAAGTAACTGAATGACGTATGTTGCATGTTGTTGGACCCCCGGGTCACAATTCTGTGGTGATTCAAAGTTTTTCAATGAAAATTTTCAATTGAAAATCTCACGTGATCCAATCAAAAAAGAAACCGCATTGGATCACAGAGCATCCTGCAGATTTTCAGTGTGAAATGAGTCAGGTTAATGGCGGCACAGTGAAGCCACAGCGAATTTTCGCACAGGACATTAAAAAAAATGTTGTTTTTGATTTGTTTGCTCATTTTATATTGCCAATTTACAATAAAATGAAAGTAAAAAGTTGGAAAGAGAATAAGCCAGTGAATTGTATAAGAAATAAGCTTTAATTTCACATAAAAATTGTAATAAATAACTGAGGGTTAGGCCACAAACAAAAGTAAGTAAAGCTTAGCATTTTCGAAAAATTTGGCGCGATCATTGTTTTGCTTGACTTGAAGTTCCAAATCGCGGCTTTGTAACAGCCGTGGCGGATCAATTTGTGCCCCTTTATTGTTCATCATGTTGTTTAAAGATAACTGATGTAATGTGATACAGCATTCTAAGATGGTAAAAATGCAGAGGACGCAATCATATATCATGCAGACATACTCTGGATCATTCAAGCACCAAAGGTATATGGATTCAATCTCAAACTGGCTGAAGGAAAGAGGACTCGTCTCATGTTCCGATTTTTGCTTCCGAAACGAGCTGAATACTCCTAGCTGGCTGGAGTCCAACTTTCTTCGGCTTCAAAAACTGTTACTGTAAATTGCCAAAATATTTGATAAAAAGATTTCGGTTAATAAAATTAGTAAGGTATTTACCAAACCTCGCTGTTGGTGTGCGCAAGGAACAAGCTGAGCAAATACAATGTACTGTAGACGAATATTCGTCCAGACTCAGATTCAGACCCCACTTACGATATACCGTCTCAAAGTTGGACGAATATTTGTCTGGACACAGATTCACATTCCAGACGAATATTCGCAGCCACATCAGTGTCACTGTAAGAAAACAAACTAAAACATAAAAACTTCATTGTTTCTTTTTTATAACCTTGAGGTACATTATCTTAGGTATAATTAAACATAAAAACTATTTTTATATGAATAACTGTTCCTGATAAAAAACGGGAAGTGTAAGACATGTCTTCGCATGACGTCAGAGTTTTTCAATGTCTTACCTGTAGTAAATGTCTTATATCTCGGCTTTCCCACAAGATATCTTAAAGTCTTTGATATAACTGTCATCTACACTATATAGGCTAACAATAAATATACAAACAACTTGTGTCAGCTCTACAGTTTCGCTGGAAAAACAGGAAATGTAAGAGACTTCTTTGCATGACATCACTGTTTTTCAATGTCTTGCCTGTAGTAAATGTTTTATAGCTTGGCTTTCCTGCAACATATCTAAAAGTCTTTGATATAAACATAAACTACACTAAATAGGCCAACCACAAACATTAAAACAATTTCTGTCACCTCTACCGTGTGCAGGAAAAACTTATTCTTTGCAATAATGCATGATGTCACAGTCTTTCAATGTCTTGGCTGTAGTAAATTTCTTATAGCTCGGCTTTTCACGGAATATCTTAAAGTCTTTGCTATAACTGTAAACTGCACTTTATAGGCTAATGTAACAATAAACATAAAGACAATTTATTTCAGTTCCACGGTTTCGCATGAAAACAAGAAATTTAGGTGTCTAAACATATCCATTTGTTTGTATTTGTGCACACATCTGTATAGCATTAGGTTTTAGCCCAATTTACTGTTCCTTTCATTGCGATTGATTTTCTTAAAGCGTTCTGTACTTTGTTCTGTGCTGTTATTAATCGGACGACTCTTAAACTGGAAGTTGTAACATCCTTTTTGGTAATGATGTCGAGTAATGCACCAATGAAATTATTAAGATCTTTTGACGGAGTTCTTTTAATATTGAAGGGATGTAGATGGATTGCTAAAGACTTTGCTTTCATTTCTTCAGCCTTCGCCAAGCATCTCAGCATTGTAGAAATGATATGATTGATTTCCTTTTCTGATTTCTTAAATTTGTTTCCGATATCTATATGTAAAACAGAAGAATAGAGTCAATGCAAAACAATTATGAATTTGTTGCACTTTATAAAACTTAGAATCGATATCTTTTCATTACCTTCACGCATTATTGCAAAGAATAAGTACATGCCAGGAATGTCTTCGACATACTGAACAATGACTTCCCCTACCCGTCTTGGGGTGTTTTTGTTTAATATTTTTTCATAGAGCTTACTGATTGTATTCTTTAAGTCGTCACCATTTTGAATTCTAGATGTAGCAGTCGCAAATGCTGTCTGTTGAGAAGTGTCACCGTCTTTGGGTGTTCCTTGTTCCCAGTCCTCCCTGTTTGCAGGTGCTAGTCACGTTTCTTCCCATGGTGACGACTTTTCGAAACATTCGTCTGTTTTGAAGAGAGTTCGTAGTCAGGTGGCAGGCGTAACAGTAAGATAGAACACGCAAGGTAAACGTATACCAAAATGGAAAGTATCACTAAGGGAACTCTTGTAAATTGTTGCTTGTGTTTTTATCATTGCTGAATATATGCTTGAAATATTATTGTGGACCTTATTTTCTTGGTGACCTCAAACCTCAAATTCACAACAATGTCCTCGATCAGATTGAAGACATAAACATATTCCACTAACCGTATCGTCAGGATAAAACTTCAGATCCAGGTTTACAAAGAGACACTTGGCCTGGCTGTAGTCATTTGAAATATTCCGTTCAACCACTCAAAGGCAAAGAAAGAAACAAACATCGGCATAAGACTTCAAAAAGTCCGTTAGATTTTCTAACTAACAAAATGTTCGGAATGAAAAGCCAATGTTCAGTATATTGTAGTGGCCAGTTCGGAATTGTAGAAAACGTTCTCGAAAGTCTCCTCAGGAAATTTGTTAGGAAGAGCCCTATACATTGTGTTAACATTAAAAGAAGATGGGTGTTCCAAAACGAGGAACGCGGGCCGTAATGGAAACTTGCCTAAAATCTTCACGTTTTGTCCTTATTTTTACGTAAAGAGGAGCTTCATCTCCTTTCATTAGATATGAGGGCAAGTATTGTAGAAAAGGCAAACTTTAGTCGTAATATCTCACCTTGTATATAGATATTACGCTTGTCAATCAAGTTTTTTAATGGAGTTGGAAACACTTGCCAAAGAATCGCAGACTTGGAATCCTGCAGGACAAAATATTTGAAATGAATGAGTGATATATAGAAGCGAACTGAAGAGAGAATGTACGTTTTAGAAGGCATTAGGTATACCTCTATATATAGCTAACACAGCTTACCTGTAGGAGAAGACCAATGTGGAAGACTGTAACTTTTTCATCTGATTGATACATCTGCTTTATAGCCTCCTTGTAGCTGCAATTCTTCGTTTCCATATAAAATTGTGTGAAAAGCTCAGGCATCACAATCAGGGGGAAAACATTTCCGCGTGTCAAACCAAGATTGTCTGGAATTGTCTCTGCAACTATTCCCCCATAGTCGAATAGCTTGTCGTAATTTGGCTCTCTATGAAACGAAAAGATCTCTCTATCTACAAGTTTACGCAAGCTTGGTATTTTTCTTTGCCCATTGTCTTTAATAGGTATTGGGTTTCTCTAGAGGCTCTCGACAAAAACATTCTCTTGCTGGTCAGCACAGCAGCAACTCTTTCTGATATCAATTGCCCGTTTGCAAATTTCTGTCTGGCTTTGCGAAGGAAGTCAACAAGTTTTGTTTTATTTTTCCTGAAACTTATGGCTAGTTCATCGTCATCTACCATTGACTTTGAATCTTCTGAGTCCGATGTAGCCGAGGAACTGTCAGTATGGACAGTATCTTATTGGAAAATAACATCAGCATCGTTTTCATTTTCGTTGTTTTCGTTTGATTGAAGTTTATCACATTCAATATCACTGTCATATGCACACAGCATTTTATATGCAACCCACATTCGCAACATAGGCATATCACGTCTTGTTGGAAGTTGCATTTTTCGATGTAGCATTGCAAAGGCATTCATACACACCACAATCATAGCCGTTTGTCTGTTTACTGATATCATTGGGACTTACCAGTCTCCATTGTTCCCGTTGGAATGGTGCTTCAAAGTGCGCGCACCATGTCTTTACGAGGCTGAGAATGATGGAGAAAACTTCAGGGTAGATGTTATGCATCGAGTCACAATGAATTATATTCGATACCTTTTGAAAAATCCCAGCAACTGTCCAATGCAAATCTCGACTTTTTCTTGACCGGTCGTGTACTGGAAAAATAATGACGTCTTTTTCTAGCCATTGACCATTTGTCATTAAGTTGTAGACTTCACTGGTTGGTCTTCCTTCCGCAAGGGATGTTATTAAATTTGTTGTTACAGCATTAGCATTGATCGATGACACCTCTTTAGACAACACATCAATACACGACTGGATGCAAATGTCATTTAGCCATCTTTTCCCAGCTACTCGTAGAATATCTTCTTCATGCACTCCGGTCGAGTTTAGAAGAAACCGATTATTCCGTAACCAAATATTTTGAACTCCTTCAACTTGAAGGGAATCTAAGACGCAGGAATCGGTAGAAGAATCATTTCCTCTCGCATCTTTGGCATTAAAATAATCTGATCTTACATTAAAAAGGATGTAAGTTGTTGTTGCAAACTTTGGATCTTGGAGCTTGGTTTCCGTTGGCATTTTAGTTACAGTGGTGTCATTAAAAGTTGTTGCAATGCCATTTCCATCAAATATGATAAAATAACTATGCCCAGAATACTGTGTTCGTACATCAAGATTAACTGCTGCAACGAGCTGATAAAGCAGAGGTGTCGAACTATTCCTGTTTGCACATATCTTAAAATCCAGTACTTCCTCGACTCTGATCGATGTCTTGTTAAGGCGGCCAGAACGCATAGGACCATAAACACGATTTGTCTCAAGAACAAGAACCGTCGGTGCATTAATTTTCATACAGAGATAGTAGTAAGTGCCTTGCGAGGACGAGCCCGATCTATCTTTGCTACTATTTTTCGTGTTTTGCACGCTCTGAGACGATCCACATTTGCATCCAGGGCCTTGCTTCTCAAGAGAGTACTGAAAAGCTGCAGCATCCCATAACAGCGAGGTCAAAGAGAGCTCTTCGTTTTAATCTGGCACACGAATTTGGTAAGCAGGAGATTTTAAAGCTTCGTCTTTCATTGCTGGACAAGATCTACAAATCAAGAGCCTCACAGTTTTGGATAGAAATGAATTTTGAAAAGGACCTTCTGATACTTTACTTGAAATGCTGTAGATGATTTTGTTGAAAATTCCAAGCTGTCGAATTGTTTTTTCTGGAGAGATCTGACAGTCAACCTCATCTGCAAGAGCACGGATGTCTTCGTCAAGGTACAGTGCATCAAGTTGCTTTAAAATGGCGGTTGACTCAGCAGATGCCATCAGCTCGAAGATGCAA
>JACTAT010000240.1:0-40000 GCA_014526335.1 Chrysaora quinquecirrha | reverse complement strand
TGGTCAAAAAAGCCAAACTAAATGTGGTGGTTCTGGTTTCTTTGTTTCTAAATCTTTAAAAGTAACTGAACGTACTAAACTAAATAGAACTTTTAAGAATGAGGAGTGTGAGTTTGAAGCTTTCTGGATTGAAATTGAAAACTCAAAAGGTAAAAACATAGTTTTAGCGGCGATTTATAATCACCCAAGAAAAAATCCTGCAGAATTTTTAAGCTATTTGGATTCAACATTAAAAAGAATCAGTAAAGAAAACAAAATTATTCTGATATCTGGGGATTTCAACATCGACCTCTTGCGCTTTGACAAGCACATATTAGCTGAAGAACTGGTTAACATTATGTTTTCTAACTTTTTTCAGCCCCTAATTCTTCAACCGTCTAGATATGTAGGTAATGAGCGCCCTACGTTAATTGATAATATCTATATAAACTCGATAAATATTAAAATTAGCAGTGGTAACCTTATTTCGAAAGTGTCGGACCACATGCCTAACTTTGCTTTACTCGATCTAGAAATTGACAGAAATATGAGCGATGATGCTGTTAAGCGTAATATAAAAGGTTTAAATGAAATTGAATTTTTAAATGATTTGAAGTCAATTGACTTTAATTTTGTAAATAATTCAGTATCCTCTCTCGAAGATAGATATACTCTCTTTCATGATCAATATTTAAGTTTAGTCGACAAGCACGCCCCACTGAAAAAACTCTCAAAAAATGAAAGGAAACGCAATCGTAAGCCATGGATTACAAACGCTATCCTAAAATCGATAAAAGTAAAGAATACACTGTATAAAAAGTTTCTTAAATCAAATGATAATTTCTGGTACCAAAGATATAAATACTACAGAGATATGCTGAACCGTCTTATTCGTAAAAGTAAACGTAATCATTATAATAACTACTTCGAACGCTTTAAAAACAACTCAAAAAAAATTTGGAAAGGCATAAATGAAATCATCAATAGATCTAAAAGCAAAAATCCTAACAAAATAGAGATAAAAGTTAATAATGACATAATTAACGATAATAAAACGGTTGCAAATTACTTTAACAGATATTTTACAAACATAGCAAGTAATCTAGTGGATAAGCTTGGAAACACAACCGTTGACTTCGAAGATTACTTAAAGAATCCAGTATCAAAGTCATTTTTTATTTCTCCAGTTGCTCAAAATGAAGTAAAATTTGTGATCGATAATATAGAAGAAACTAAAGCAGCTGATTCTTATGATCTGCCCCCTAAACTTATTAAACTAAGCTCTGAATACATATTAAACCCACTAACTAACCTGATAAACTCTTCATTTAGCTCTAAACTCTTAAAATATGCTAAAGTAATTCCGATATTTAAATCGAAATCTCCTTATGAAGTATCTAACTACAGACCGATTTCACTATTGCCTTTTTTTAATAAAATCTGTGAAAAACTCATGTACCAAAGACTTATAAAGTTTATAGAAGATAACAATATAATTTACGAACATCAATTTGGGTTTCAAAAAGGTAAATCAACTTCACAAGCGATTTTAGATATGGCTACAAAATAGTAGATGCAATTGAAAGTTCAAAAATATCATGTTGTATCTTTCTTGATTTTGCGAAAGCTTTTGATACTGTCGACCACAAAATTTTGATAAAAAAACTTGATTACTATGGCATTAGAGGTATAGCACTGGAGTGGTTCAAATCATACCTCAGTGATAGAAAGCAACGTGTTAGTATTAGTGGACAGTTATCAGAGGATCTTAATATTAAATATGGTGTACCACAAGGTAGTGTTCTTGGTCCCTTGTTATTTCTACTTTATATAAATGACATTCCATTGTCTTCTAAATGTTTAAACTTCCACCTTTTCGCTGATGACACAAGTATTTTTTTATGCAGATAAAGATGTGAATAAACTAGAAAATATAATGAATAAGGAACTTGAAAATGTCTCAGATTGGCTTATTGCAAATAAACTAACGTTAAATCTAAGCAAGTCTACTTTCCTACTAATGCATCCTTCACAGAAGAAGCTAAATAGAAATATTGTATTAAAAATAAACAATGAATCATTAAAAGAAGTTGATGATGCTAAATATCTAGGTGTTCTGATAGATAAAAACTTAAGTTGGAAGTCTCACATTCAGAGTGTGAACACTAAAATTTCTAAAGGGATTGGAATTCTAAGTAAAGTAAGACACTTTGTGCCACAAAGGGTACTGCTAAACATTTATAATGCATTTGTACTTCCTAATATTCTTTACGGTCTATTAAATTGGGGTAGTGCATCCAAAACTACCCTTGATCCTCTTTACAAAAAACTAAAAAAAGCGGTACGATTAATAACCTTTAAAAGTAAAACTGAGCATAGTAAACCCCTCTTTAAATATCTAAACACTCTGGACTTTGAAGATTGTTACAAACTTGAATGTGCTAAGTTTATGTATGATCTAGATAGAAATAGCTCGAAAACCATTTTTTTCGAAACTCTTTAAAAGAGCCAAAGATGTTCACAACGTGAAAACAAGGCATGCCACGTCAGGAAAACTATTCAAATCGCATTTTAGAACTAACTATGGTAAACGTTTTATCACAAATGCTGGTGTTGATATTTGGAATTCTATTCCTCAAAATATTCGACAATTAGCGTCTAAATCATCCTTTTCCAGAGCCTTTAAGAATTTCTTGATTTCAAATTACTAGAACCTGTATAGGCATTAGACATAATTATTTAGTACACATTCGGAAAAGCATTCCCCCCCTTTTTGTTTTGTTTGTTTGTTTTGAACCTCTTAATTTTTATATCAATAATATTAGGAATTTAGAATTAATTAATTTTGTATTCTTTAAATTTGGAAAAAGTATTCATATGTTATGTTACCTGTGCATAGCTTTTAACAAGATTGATCAGATTCGCGCGTAAAATGGCACATGGCTCGAAAGCCCTCTCTGGGTTATTTCCATGTGTCATTCAGCTTGTTTTATGTATTGATACTATTAGTAACTTCGTGAAAAATAAAATGAAATTGTAATACTTATATTAATTGTATCAAATAAAATGATTTTATAGAATAAGTATATTGTAATTAAGCTGAGAATGCACAATGAAAACTTGAAAACTTGAAAACTTGAAACTTGAAACTTCATCTTTGTTTTTATGTTCCATTTTGTTTGGACAAAAAGAACCATTTTCCAAATCTTGCAGTGGGCAAACTTGTTCAGAGCTGCTCAGACTTTCTCCAGATATTCTGTTCTTGGTTGACATGAAGGTGCAATAGTGAGCATCAGGATTTTGATGATCTTCTGTCATGTCATGTGTTTCTTGATGAATGTCAATGTTGTCAAGAGTCAGTTTCCTTCCTTTATCTGCAGGGAGATTTGCATGCAATTTAGTATCAGCATCTAATGTATCGTCACAATGTAATTGTTGGTTTTCCATTTTTCTATTATCTGGACTTAGTTCATTCATCTTTGATTTTGAGAAAACGGAAACTTTCTCTGAATTTTCTTCCAATGTGGTAATAGCCTTAAATGAACTGATTATTTTTCTGCCAATCTCTTTTCCATCATCATCCACCGACACAATCTTTGCAACTGCCTCTGGTTTCTGAGAAAACAGCAATGAAAGCATTGAAATTACTGGTGTATATAGTTTAACATAAAATTTTCTTTCATTTGAAAATTTAACTGTTACAAGTCAGCTTTTTAAAACAGGAAAAGTAAACCGTGTTATTTTCCCTTAAAACTTGCATTATCAATGAAGCATACAGATCATTCACAATCAAATCAGATGAAATTGAACAAATATTCTGTATATACATAATACTAACCTGTTGCAATGCAATTTTAGCTACAGGAAAATTTAAAATTGCTTCACAATCAAAGATGATTTTCATTGGTCTAAAAACAGCAATGCAATTCAGTAAGTTGCAAAGACATATCTCACCTTTATCGATTCTTTCGCTGATTGTTCAACTGTTCAAGAGCTGTTCTCCTTCTCCCTTCGTTTTCAACTCTGTCTACAATGTGTTTTACATGGTTTTTCCTAAATGCACTCAGTTTCTTGTAGAAATATGTATGTGATGGCATCAACCTCAGTGACTGCATACGTGCCATGCCAGCTTATGAGAAAACTAATTCTTTGCATGTTTTCTTGGGCAGTGCAAAAACATGCTGCAATGTCAAAACTTTATTTTGACGTGCTTCATTCAAATTTAAAAAATGTAAAATATATTCAATTGCAATTGGAAATTGTTGTAACTCTTGTAACTATGATGTCATGTGATAAAAGGAAACTTTACCATAAATCCTGAATGCCGAATGACAAGTGCTATTATTAACTGGAGTGCAGTCATATTTCTTGATCTATTTCTGAGACATATGGCTGCAGCAACACAAAAAGACTGTATCCAATTCTTTCCATTGTCTTTAACCCTCAGAGCTGCTGCTTTGAGGACCAACAGCAATAGTGGTGCCCTTTCTTCCAATTCCTTGACCATAACATCAAATGAGAAACTCAAGATACTATCTTTGTCAGTTTGTCGAAGGCAACTATCTGTTCTTTTCTTCTTTTCTTTATTGGTCCCCTTAATGCACATAGCCACACAGTCTGTGAATATGCTTAGCAATTTCAATATATAAATGTTTCCTGATTTTGTCACAATTCCAGGCTGCATGTGCAATTTGCAAATCATTTTACCAAGTGAACTTAGTTCAGGTGGCAGAATTTTTTTTGTTTCTTGCAGCCCATTGAACAGAAACTGTCACTGGACACTCTTCTGGCTTTCTTTTAATTTGTCTTTCAACACTTCCCAAGATTGGGGATAAACATGGTGTATAAGAAGTTGTACATGGCTCCTTCCTGGCTGGCGTTGATGCTGTATAACATAACTTTGCACTCTCCTCACTGAATGGGCTAAATGAAAAATAAAAATGAATTGTGAGCAATAAATTTTTTCTAGCTAGCTTGAAATTTAAGTGAAGTTAGATCATGAATAATAAATAGGACTAGCTACCTGGCACAAAGAGTGTTATCATCATCATGCTCCTGGGTTTCATCGCCGACACCAACGACGAGGTCAATCGTTCTTACATCTTCATCAACGCGTGCTGTCGAAGGAAACTTTAACTTTTTTGAGCACGTACTTGTAACGCCAATTTCTTGCTTAGTTTTTATAGCAATGCCAGAAGCTGCACATTTGTTGCGGTATAACAACAACAGGCTTTTGTTCACATCCAAAATTTTTTTTTGCAAACCATGACACTTTTTGACAATTGTCAGGCATCGCTTGCAGATGTAGGGAGATGAACGTTGAATAACAAACGGTAGTTTCTCAAGTTCTTGGATTATTCTGTTTTTTCCATCAACAAGATTATGATCCGTTGGTTTACTTAAAATCTCGACACACAAAATACAAATGTTACTCATTATCAACTTGACTTTTAGCAACTCAACGATGCCGCCATTATGAAATGTTGGTATGCTTAAGAACGTGTTGACATGTCACAGAGAAAGAGGTCTGAGACAGAGTAATATTTATGAATAAATTAGATAATCATGAAATAAATTATGAAAGCCCGTAGCAAGGAATCATTCGAAGTTGCACAGACCCTTTCTTCCTTCGAATAATTGGGTCTGCGCGCAGGCTACCGGCTCCCAGCAGTGGATACACAAATACACTTAGTGTCCTTTGGCGGGAGACTGTTTTTTCTTGTTTCAATTACCCATCTTAAAGGAATAGTTTTAGTTCAGGCAGTAGGGCTAATACACTAAATGCCCACTTCCTGAGGTTGATCCTTCTGAGTATTTAATGCTGGTTAGAGCACGGGTTTAACTAGGGTTAATGCAACCTGGAGACTCTTGTCATTGCTTATGGCATGATAGGGAATTTGATACAGTGCCCTGTCTGGGCTCTTTCCCCATGAGATCTGGTGCCTAGTCTGGGTATTTCCACCTTCACTCCATCATCATATCAAAGAGGATGAAAATACTGAATAGGTCTTACGCCATATCAATAAGATCAACATTGGGCATTGATTTTTTGAAACGGTCTTTCTCTTGCTGAATTTGACTCAAGATGCAAAAGATGATTAGCCCATGCCCGTCTCTGACCACCGCCTCAGAAGGGCCACCGCCTCAGAAGGGCCTCCGCCTCAAGGGCATCTGCCTCAAGGACCTCTGCCTCTCCACTTAGCTCCAATATTAGATTCAACAACCGCTCAAGCTCCTATCCTGAACAACCGCTTCCTCTCCACTTAGCTCCTACTTTCTAATACTTAGTATTTGTCCTTGGTCCTAGTTCAGGGTCCCTTTTCCTAGTGCCAATCCAAGTTCTGTCCCTCTGTTTTAGTTCAAGGTCCATAGTCCACAATGATGTTCCTAAGTTTCAAAGTGGTCAGTGTACAGCAGTTGTCTTTGTATATCGTCTGTTCCTTGAATAGTCCTGAAATAATTGATGGTTCTGTTCGTCAGATTTGATATTGTTCAGATCTGCAATCCCATTCCCTGGTCCTCTGCCTCAGTGCTGTTATTTTTCATGTTCCTTAGTCCTGAAATTATTCATGGTCTCCAGTTGCACTCCTTTGTCCTGCTCCTTAGTCTTGAAATTACTTTTCTTTTTTTTATATTCATATAAAATCTTACAATACGATACATGAATACAACATTACATAGGCGATACTATGGTGAGCAAAATTTATTGACTACACCATGACTATTACATAAATATACATTAAATGGTATAAAGAAAAGGAAACTAATAGAAGGGTTACAAAAAAAAATATTGAAAAATAAAAATGACAAGGTTTATGTAAGGCAAGATTAAGGAATCAATCAAATTGACCAGTTTCATAGACAAAATGCAGTGTATGCTAAGGAACTTTATCACAAAACAATAAAATTTGTATTAACTGTTCATTTGCAAGATTTACAAATCGAAGAGGTGGTAATAAAGCATTCATTCCAGCGAGGGGGTCTCTCCTCTGCGCAGTAAAGGCAGGGCAGAGCAACAAAAGGTGCTCTGTATCTTCAATGCCATCGTTTGTTTGACACATTGGGCTCATGGTATCTCTAAAGTGGTGCTTAAATTTGTAATAATTTAGCTTGCTAAGACCAACTCTTAACTGTGTTAGGTAAGACTTTTTATCTTGACACCCGCAATGCGGGTGAGCTTTTTTCCTTGACACCCGTGATGCAGGTGGGTGTTTACCTTGACACACGCAATGCAGGCGAATATTAGTACCAGTTTAGCCTTGGAAAGACAAGATACCACTCAGCTGGCTTTTATCTTGCTGTCTTTTAACTTGCAGCCTTCTAAATTTTTGCTTAAGTCTCGGGAGGTTGTGGAATGCCATGGGGGGCTAACCTCCCTGCACTGTAGCGAAAGTTCATAAGGCTGCAAGTTAAAAGGCAGCAGGATACAAGGCAGCTGAGTGGTATGTTGTTTTCCAAGGCTAAAATTGTACTAATAATGACCTGCATTGCAGGTGTCAAAGTACACACTCAACCGCATGGCAGGTGTCAAGTTAAAAAGCTTGCTTGCATCACAGATGTCAAAAAAAAGCCGGTCTACTTGTAATGGTAAACACATAGGAGAATTGATAAAAGGGTATTAAACTGTGTGCAAAAATGAACATCATCATCATCATCATCATCACAATCATCACTATAATCATCAGCATTATCATCATCATCAAGATATAAATGTGAGCAAGTCCAATTGGATGTGATGGATATCTCTGACTGTGTTCTGTCTTCTTGAACTATAATGTAACAAAATGTTTATATGACCTGTCTGCACTTGAAATCCTATTATACGCAAAATAGGTAAATTGAAAAATCCTCCCCCTATCCAACAGAAAACTCCAAAACTTCAATTTCTAATGTCATTCATCAACAATAAATAGTCTATCTCACTAAATGTCGACTTTTTTGTGTTCAAACTCTTGACTTTCTAAAAGAACCCAAAAAAATTTTAGGCCTTTGAGTTTCATAGGGTATAGGCTGTACCAGTTTTTTTCCATTGCGTTATGGTCACAGTGCTTTAAAATTTTTCAACTGTGCATTATCAGTGGAAAAATTTTTGACGAAAGAGCAAAACAAAATTCTTACCCTGGCAATTTCTGGAGCTATGAAAGCAAGAACTCTTCTTGAAACTCGAAAAAATATGAGTAAGATTCCAAAATGAATCAGTTTCGTTTGACCTCTAAGAAATGTTTTTCCTCTGAGCGCAAGAAAATCCACAGACAGGACAAAAGAGTCAGGATGCTTGATAAATCTTGAGAATATTCGTGGAATCAACAGCAGAAATAATGTCCAACTTGCTGCAGAAATGTCAGCAGAATTTTACAGCAAGACTTTTGAGTAAAAAGCGAGTAAATTTTGAATATTTCCTTTATTTGAAATACTGAATAATTTTAGGTCGAATTTCAGCTCAGGTCAACATTAACTGAGCAATTAGGAAAAAACATTCACAGGACAAAAGAATCACAATGCGTGCAGTGAAAGCAACATAATAGATGACTGCCATTAAAATCCAAACTTTTTTGAGCCGAGAGAAAATCGAAATTTTAACAAATTTCTAGGTTTCAAAATGCTTAGCAAAATCTTTAAACAGTGTCCGGCCAGAAATGGGATCGATTCGAGAAAAAGACACATCTCTAAGTGGCCCAGGGAAAAAGCCTTTCTTGTGTAATCAAACAAATGGCCATAACAAAAGGGCAACTCATTTGCTTAATAAGAATATTAGTAATAGAGATAAACCCTTTGGGTTGTGGATACCATAAATTGATTTTCAGGGGGACGGATTTCCGAAAGTACATTTTTTTGAAAACAGCAACGGAAGGTGCTAGTCTTATCTCAGGTCCCAGCAATAAGGATAGAAGCTAGATTTGTATTTTTCAGTCCATACCCTTTTTGCCGGATTACATGATGTTTCCGTAAAGTACCTTGTATAAACTGGGGCTAGGTTATTTAGGAACTTATAAAACAAGCTCATACGTCTTCTCTATCTTCAAAGACTGAGTGATTCCCACCCTAGCTGGTTGTACAATTTTTCTCTTGATGTTCCCTTCCATGCTCTAGATACAGCCAGTGCAGCAGAGTATTGTACTGATTCTAATTTTTCCATTTGATATGATAAGCTTGTATTTCCCCTAAACTCGCATAATTTTGGGGGGTCATGGTATATAACATCTCCATAGTCTACGTGTGGCCGAATATAAAGCTTGTATAATTTGTTATGGGTTGCCCTTGGAAGGTAGCTGGAGAGAAATCTCAACATACCAATACCTTTCCTGGTTTTAGATATGACCGAATTAAGATGGGCAGAGAAAGACAATTTTGAATCCAAAGTGATTCCTAAGTGTTTATGCTTAGTTACTTGTATCACTGCGGTGTTTCTGAAATTAACTGCAAGACAATTCAGAAGATTTTTGTTGATTTCAAAAAATTAATTCCACAGCTTGCTTTTGAGAATCAGGATTAAAAGACAACCTCCAATCATTAGCCCATTTACTAATCAACTCCAAATCATGATTCATATCAGTAACGGCCGTATTGGTGTCTTTTACTATTGTAAAAAGTGATGTATTGTCGGCAAAAAGCTTAACATTGCATCTTAAATTAGCAACTAGATCATTTATGTACACCAGAAAGAAAAGTGGACCTTACATAAAACCCTGTAGAACACCTGCTTTTATGTCTCCCCAGTTTGAGTTTTGCCCATTTAGCACTGTACGCTGCTTTCTATTTTTCAAAAAATCTTTAACAAGATGTAAAAGTTGTCCTGACACTCCAAATTGTTCTAGTTTGAATATTAAACCATCGTGCCAAACTCTATCGAAGGCCTTGAAATATGTAGATACACAGAGCAAACATCCAATGGAGGATTGCAATCAAAGGCTTCAAAAATTGTATGTGTTATCAAAATTAGTTGATTAATTGTTGAGTCACCCGGGATGAAAACCAGATTGATTGACATTCAGTAATTCGGATGAAACAAGATGAGAGTAAAGAGAGTCGAAGATAAGTTTTTCTAAAATTTCTCCAAAAATTGGAAGCAGCGAGATGGGACAATAATTCTTCTTTAAATTTTTCTCACTCTTTTGATGAATAGGCACAACATTTGCGTGTTTCCATATCTCGGGAAATACACCACATTCCAAACAGAAATTTGTAGATACACAGAGCAAACATCCACTGGAGGATTACAATCAAAGGCTTCAAAAAATGTATGTGCTATCAAAATTAATTGATTAATTGTTGAGTCACAGGGACAAAAACCAGATTGATTGACATTCAGTAATTCAGATGAAACAAGATGGGAGTAAAGAGAGTCAAAGATAGGTTTTTCTTAAATTTCTCCACAAATTAGAAGCAGCGAGATGGGACAATAATTCTTCTTTAAATTTTTCCATAGTCACAAGAAAGAGATAACAATCCGCTATTGTTCTCACACATTGTTTCCCGAGCTTAAATTGTTTTTATTCTTCTCGACACTATATCATATTTGATACATGGTCAAAAACTAAGTAGTAACAAAAATACAATATTAGTTAACAAAACAGATTACAAAAGAGGTTACATAAGTCATATTAGATAAAGCTATAAAAAGGTTTCACATGTATAAAAGCTAAAATTAAAGGCTAAACTTATAAAAAATCAGAATCTAAATTTTAATCGTCTCTAATTTTCTTCTAGACGCCTATTATATATAATTGATAAAAATTCGCCCGTGTCGTTTAATAGGGTTTCGTTTTCATTTGTCATGAGATATATAAATTTTTGTTCTTTAGTTGGAATAGATTTGAATTGGGGGCAGAAATCTTCAATACTTTTAAGGAAAGTTTTTCGTTCTGAGATATAGTTTTTACAGGATAATAAAAAGTGTGTCTCATTCTCTATTTCACCAGGGCAATATTTGCAAAATCTTTGATCTCTTTCAATTGGGGGTTTCATGTGTCTCCCCTTTTCTATCGCTAGGCAATGGTCACTAAGTCTTAATTTGGTAAAAAGTCTTCTACTTTTTTTGTTTCGGATTAAAGATAAATACCGCTCGAAATTGATTCTAGTTTTGTATGTCTTATAAGAAAGAGCTTTAGAACAGTTGTCAATATACGATTTCCAAATTGAATATCACTAGTGCCCATTCTCTTCCGTGCATCAGATTTCAGCACAAAGGCAAAATGGACGAGGAAGATTACTTTTTTGGTGACGATTTGGATGCGATTTTGACGGTTTTGGAAAGCGAGGACTAGGAAACTGTTTATGAAGAGCAGGACACAGTTCCAACAAAAGATGTAAGTTAAAAACTATTCAATCATAGCTTGATAAACGGCCCTACGCCTAAAAATTACACTGCAATCTGGCATGCTAATGAAGTGCCTAGGCTGGTGATTAGTCTTGGTGTGAAGCCTAGAGTATCCTTGTTCTTGGTCTAGTTTTAGATTTTTGAAGATTAATTTCCAAAACACGACTACTTGAACAATGAATTTCTAATATTTATACTTACTACAGTGGACCAGGTATTTTAGTAGGCCAGCTGGTTCGGAAGAAACAGACTGAAAAATAGGCCCTCTTCCTGTGCATGGATGCAGAAGGAAGGTATATATATATTTACTGTGAGTTTTACAACAAGGGTAAAATTTTATGGGAGTCCATTCATATTTTAGGTAGAAGGTGATATTTTGAAGTGCTGCACGCCACAAGAAAACAAAACATCCTGAATCAGGAACAGCTGAGAAAGAAACAAGCCAAGCCAGTAAACCTTCTGCAGTGGAGTTATTGCAACCATTACAGTTGAAAAAAATGATCCAAAATTGTGCTGGAAAATTGGCAGAGGATAATTGCTATCCCCAAAATATTAAAGATGAATTTAAAACATATTCCCCGAATATTGATGATGTATTGTATACATACAGCTTTATCAAAGAAAATATCCAAAATTGTAGTGGTAATCAAGAAACATTTTTGCCAAAATTTGACTGTTTCTCAAGATATTGAAATTTTTAAAAATCTTTCCAGAAATTGTTGCTTGCTCCTTGGCTTCGAGCTAGCAAATCTTATTTTGGCTCACCTAAATGACACAATGCCAAGTGATGCAACTGGATTCCGTTACAGATTTTCAACAAAAATTTAATGATAAAGAAACGTACTTACTAAAACGCGGAACGACCCAAAGCAGCCCAAAACGACCCATAATCAGGTCAAAACCACCCAAAACCATCCAAAGAAGTATAAGTAACTTTTAAATCCATGATTTTAGGGTAGAAAATCCCTGAAAATCCCCACAAATTCAACATATCCTTTGAAATAAATCATTGTCTCTTTTAAATTCTTCTTTTCCCTTGGGACTTTCGTTGTCATGAAAAAGTCAGAAAAGCCTTTTTGTTCATAAAAGCATTATTGTGTCTAAGCAAAGCACAAACTTGTTTAAGATAAAACGCGACCGCACGTTGAGACCTGCGAGTTTCTAATCATATTGGGTCACTATTGATCACAGAGTTTCTTATAAACGAGTTTCTTAAAAAAAGAGTGTACTATCGCAAAAATCACACGATTGTTGCACGATCGTGCTATTCCCGTTTAAACGAAAATATTTCCAAGAATTTTTTTCACCAAAACCATGAAATCTTAACAATGGGTGGAGGCGTCGCTGTTTCTTTTTATTTGTTGTTACTAGTTCTGTGCCACTTCTGTTGGTCCTCCTGTCCTTCCTGCACTTCCGTTCTCCGTCATTACCCGACGTTCCCCGCCACTCCCCGCCGTTCCCCGACGTTCCCCATCATTCCCCGCCGTTCCAATGTCATTCCCTGTCGTTCCCCGTCATTCCCCGCCATTCCCATGTCATTCTCTGCCGTTCCCCTTCATTCCCCACTGTTCCCATGTCATTCCCCGCCGTTCCCCAATGTTCCCCGTCATTCCCCGCTGTTCCCATGTCATTCCCCGTCATTCCCCGCCGTTCCCATGTCGTTCCCTGTCATTCCCCGCCGTTCCTGTTTCGTTCCCCGACGTTCCCCGACGTTCCCCATTTTAGTAATAGCCGTTGCATTACTAGCCTGCGTGCAGCCTCAACTCATCTAACCGAAAGAGTAGAGTCTGCGCAACAATGAACGAAAGCTTGTACTGGCCTCTTTTTCAAACGAACCCAGGCGGTAAATCTTTTGTATGTCTATTGTTTATTAACCAATCAGCTCCGGTTGGCAGAAAACTGCCAACCAGAGCTGATTGGTCAAATGCTAATTTCATTGTTTTAATATAGTCGCGCCGCGTAGACAAGGCTGGTTTGCGTCGCGATCACTTTCTTTGTCAAAACAAAATGGCGAATCGTGCTTGGTTGCTGCACGAAAATGTTTGCTGGAGTAAGGGTGGTTTACCGGAGATCTACCTTACGAAAAGTACTATTTTGATCAATTGAAGCCATGCCAAGAATGGAAACAAGCACGACATGGATTTTCCAAAGCGAGTTGTTTATTTCTGGGCATCTAGACTAGATAGTAGCCTACTAGTTGGTTTATCAGAAGAGGGTGCACCCAGTGTCCCTGTGCACAACAAATAAGAAAAAAATACAGATAGCAAGATTTGTCTAGTAGATTACATGCATTTAACTTAATCAGTATAAATAATTACAATACCTCCTCGAATAAATTTTCCATTTTATAAAGTAGCCCTAACAGCTGTGATGTTAGTTAGGTAGTTTAATGAAGGATTTACTACCAGTAAATGTTTATGTCTACTAGTTTGTGCTGTTTTTATTTTCTTTCAATTTAAGTCTTTCTTCAGAAACTAGAATCATTTGCTCAACCATTTAAAAGCTTTGAAATCAATCTAGGGCAGCAAAAATCCAAATATTTTTGTCAACCTTCCCCAAAGCTGTCTTTTGGTCAATGTTTACAAACTGAAAACATGAAGTGTTGATACTAATAATGTGACATCCATAATTATTTTCATCGCAAAGAACTTCTTCGTAAAGTTACGAAGTTACACACAGCTTCAAACAACTTGCTCAAATCCCGCAGTGCTAGTAGGCGGTGATTAAAAACGCTTCGCGAATGCTCCAACGGTTGTTTTCATCAGAAAGAGGTTGCATTTTTGCTGACTCAGCTGTACAAGCTTTCGTTCATTGTTGCGCAGACTCTACTCTTTACGAAAGAAGAGTTTGAGGCTGCACGCAGGCTATTGCATTACTGAATAAGGCCGATGTTGTACTTAGAGTTGGAGACTGATTTCTATTGCGTCCTTGTTTGCGATTGTTTAGCAATTGACCGCACTGTTCCCGCGCTTCTAAATTCCTCTTTCAAAATGGCCATTACCTTTTCTAAAGTCCAATTGTCCTTTTTCATATTCTTGGCAAGGATTAATCGAATTTCCTCTGGAATTTTAGAGTTAACAACAGGAATCAAAAGAGTCCCATATTGCTTCAGATCTACTCCTAGAGATTTTAAACTTCGAATATTTGTGTCTAATTCGTCAAACAACTTTATATCTTTATCCGAACTGACGTGATTCAAACTCAATAGAGCATCCATATGGGCGTTGACAATACAGTAACTTGTTTTTGGGCAAAACGATTTTGAAGGATTTCAATTGCTTCTCCATAATTTGCCCCTGTTGTTTGCAAGCCTGAAATGCTTGTAGCTGCACGGCCTTCGAGCAAAGATTTCAATTGCCTAAACTTATCGACATCTGAGAGATTCTTATTTGGCATCTTAGAGACTCTTATTCGCCTCATAAGAGTCTCACCATTCTTGCCATTTCCTGGGGTCCCCATGATATTTTGGCAGACTGAGTTTGGGAAGTTTTGTGCTACTTTCAATTTTGAAAGGTTGTTCTGAAGCAGATTGAGAACTTTTCGTTGCGCCGATTTCTACTGTTGCACTACTTCCTGATACATTTTTTGATTTTATCCAGTCTCTTTTGGATTCCAATTCAACTAGAAACTTGGAAATGTCAGTACGCGAAGATTCGCATTCTACCACTTCTGGTATGATTTCATTTTCATCGATTAAAAGAAATATTTCTTCGTCTATTCTATGCAAAGAGTTCAACTTTTCTTTCAAAGATAATATTAAGAGTTCAATCTTAGATAGGGAAACGTCTGCGTTTTCTAAATCAGATTTTGCTTCATTGCAAAGTTTTGTTGCGTGTGGGCAATAACCTGCTCTCACTCTCTTCTTTCTCTTAACAGATGTAGGTGTGGGATTAGCAGAGGACACAGCCCCAGCTTCCCCTTCGTGTTCATTTATGATAGAATTTCTCAAGATTAACAGCGCATTTATAACACAGATTTAACGATATGGCTATCTTTAAAACACGGAATCCGGAATACGGAATGCGGAATACTGAATACGGAACGCGAAATACGGAATGCGGAATGCGGAATACGGATTGCGGAATACGGAATACGGAATACGGAATGCGGAATCCGGAATGCGGAATACGGAATGCGGAATACGGAATACGGAATGCGGAATACGGAGTGCGGAATACGGAATACGGAATGAGGAATATGAAATGCGGAATACGAGATACCCTCTTTTTACATTAATTGGTCTGAAATGATAGGTTTATAAGATAGGAAAAGCAGACATATTGGCAATATTGTATGGTGTTTTGAATTATCATGACAAATCAACAGAACAGAACGTTGAGTTCAACAAAACATAGTTTTAAATATGACAAACTAACACATAGCGATTGTATGATACAAGAATTCCACTTTCAATCTCAGAAATGAGACATATTAACATTTTGACAGTCATCACTGCACTACAAGTCTTTACATATGGTTAGTTTGGTGGTTGACATAGTTGGGGAACAGGGGTGGGGGATGTAGCCCCTGGCATGTCGAATTTAGGAAAAAACTCCAACAACTAATCAACTTAAGCATCCGGATAACTGGATTCGTGTGCTTTTGATTATTCATGAGGGCGTGGCATAAAGCATCTCAACATTGGAGACATCTTTCTAACTTCGATATTTTGCTCATAATAGGCATTTTCATAGACCCCTTATACGTCTCTAACTCTTTCTAACCTGTTAGGAAGTTACTGTCAGGATGACCTTACATAGATACTATTGCTCAAACTAGCACTCAATCTTGAAATAATGCATATTTCTTTACTTTTTCCTCCTCTTTGCCTTTTTCAAATAACGTATAATTACTTTATCTTCAAGTGGAATTCATATTTATACAACGATTACAACTTTTCGTATAATCAGCAGTTCTGGTTATTGTGTGTTGCGTAAAGCAATAGAATAAATGCAACATGTAAATATAAAGAATTCATTGCATTGATGGTGTCCATCCAAACAATGAATACAAGCGAAGAAGATGTGCTGGTTGTACAAAATTTATGAACTCTCTGGGTAAGTAAAAATATGATTGGTTAAACATTGGATATCTTTTTCTAATACATCTTGCAAACAGATGGAAATAAACATTTTGAGCACTCGGTGACGTATGCATCTGACCTGTTATTCGGTCTTTGTATTCCCTGACATCTCGGTAAATGACTATGAGGTCATCTGGTTCGGCCAAGGGTGGGTTCGGTATTTCTCTTCTACACCCATAGCATCTAGATACAGTCGTTCCAGGAAGCCATTTCAATGTAAACATGTGCTCCATCATGAAATGTGACTGTGGCAACTGTCTTTGCTTAAAGAATAGAAATGAAATGATTTATCTGCAACGTTAACACGGGAAGCAGAGAATTTCTATGCATTTGATACTGGTGTTCAGGCTGAACTACAAAACATCAAGTTATGAAATATTTCTGAAGACAAATATAAAACACAAATAAATTGGTTTTCCTTATTTTGCATACTTTCTGTATTCGATTTCTCTACAGATGAAATGTTCTTGTTCTCGATTTGCAGAAAAAAAAATTTTTGTTAAAAAAATTTCAACCCCAAAATGTTATCTTTGCCGAAATTCTTGAAATAGAGAAGAACAATGAGGACCTCCATCCTAAATACATCAGAGTACCCTTCCACTGGGGTGGGAACGCTAAATATGAAAACATTTCCGAAGATGGTTTCGTAGTAAAAAGCAGATGTATATAGACTCACAATAGATTTGTGAAGTGTCACGTGCAATTTTTCTATTGCGTACAATCCACGAAAACGACTTACAATTAGTATTTTGCTTAATATATCCGAACTTTGTTACATAACTATGTCGTAAAAGGAAAACGAAGATTGAAATAAAAATTGGAAAAGGCAAATTCCTCTTGTACTGGCCCTCTGCAAACGTGCGGTGAAGCAGGTGAAACGGGCATTCTCACGGGCATTGCATTTGCTATCTGCGGCTGTTGCTGAATATCATATGAAGGCACGGGTATGTTTGCTGTCATTTGTGGCAAATGACCTTCATCATCTGTAATTTTGAGGATGTCTACGAATTGTGTTGCTGGTTGTTTCTTTTGGTTTGAACGTTTTCGGTTGCTTGGTTTTTTTCCAGCATTTTTTGGACCTCCTTGCAAAGCCATGCTTATCATCTCGCCAGATTGGTTTTTACATCCCCTTTTGTACCAGGCAATAAACTCATCAAGATTACCTCTCATGTGTGCTACAGCAAAGGTATGCTCGCAGATCTTTGTAGATTTGTTAGTGCAAGATCGATCACAAGACAAGCTGCCCCCCTTTCCTGGGGTTACAATAAAAATCTTGTTTAAATGTCCTGCAACAATGTAGGATCCGTTCATAGATCCTGGCTGTGGTACAACAAGCCCCTTTGAACATACTAATTTGTTGGCCTTATCAAAAATTGTTTGCAGTATCGGTTGTGGCACATTTTGTATTCCACATGTCGTAGCTGTAATCAGTAAGGATTGTGGATCCTCTTCGACTGCTGCTCTACTCTCGATAGCTTTTTCGAAATTTGACTGCAATTCATCTCTTTTCCCATCCACAACTGTAGTTATGAATTTCTTGATGCTCCTCTTACGCTGATCTATGGTCATTGTGCTCCACTGTAAGTCACTTACAATGAGATGGCTAAAATCTGGAGCAACTTTGTACGGTCCCCTTCCAAATACTGCCCTATCTTCATTGTTGAATTGCACAGAGATAACTTTCTTGATATCTGCTATAAAATCATGTGGTGTTTTGGGGTCGAATGACAAACCTTGTTTAACCATAAAGTTTGCAGCCTCTGGAACATTTGTTGTGTACGCCTTAGGTGGGTTCCCAAGGCCTGCCTGGATTCTTACTTGCTTTAACATCGAGCTTTTTATGTCTGCGACCTACAAAGAAAAATGTACACCAATCACCATTGTAGCCAAAAGACCTTACGGTGATCAGAACTGTGAGGCTGAGGAAATTGCATCGTTAGAATTGATTGAAAAGAGCTTGGCAACAAATCTTCATATATACATTTTAACAACAAAACTAAGCTATACGACTATAACAGTTGCAAATGGATAAATAATGGGTATGGAAACTCATGAACAATTAACATAGAAAGCATTACAGGAAATAGACTTAAGGTGGATGTGATATCAAATAAAAGCTTTAAATTTTGCTGATCTCAGCAAAGCATGAAATGCGATTATTTTGTCAGTTGAATTCACAACTGGTGCTAAAGATTTGCTCAGAGATCCCTGAGACACGTTCGTAGAAAAAAAAGAATTTGCTACCCTTTTCGTACCTTTTCTTTTTTGAACTACTCAAAGAATGAAAGCTTTCGTGCACCTTTTCCACATTCCTTCTCTCTGTCGTTCCACGACTCTTTTAGGTTTTCAAGTTTTTCGTCAAATTCAGCTTCAGTATCACTGTCCACAAGCCCAGAATACACTATGTCCCCATCAGCTTTTCCAAATATTTCATTTTATATTTGCTGCTTAAGATCATTCCTGAAACCTCTAGATGTCAACGCTCTCTTGATATTGTCTTTAAAATGGATTGAACACCTCAAGAATGTTACAAATCTAAAATTTTTCGACAATCCATCTATTAACGCCCGCTCACCGTCAGTGCCACAAGCAAGCAAACCCTCTAAATCTGGTTTGTCTGTGACCAGCCTGTGACCAAATTTAGAGAAGGTTCGCCAATCTTTAGGCTTGTGCATCAAAAGTGGCCCAATGAATACAGGATGCAAGTTTGTCTCTTTGCTGAGAAGTCGGAGATTTCGGTAGCTGGTGACTGTTGTGTTATACCTTTCCTAATCCTAGATTACCCCGGATTCAACCACAGAATTAAATCAAGAAACACGCGCCATTTTAAAACGATTCTCAAGGGATCTGATAACGAAACAACTACAACAGCATAACCCCGTATTCAATACGATTCAATTCAACATAAGTTACAAAACAATTCAGTTCAATACACAACATCACTCCTTTTCTTCGGATCTTTTAAGCATGTTTCATAAGAGTTACTTCCACGTGACGTCAAAGTCCTTGAATCTTGCAGGTGCCCTTTTTGTCCTCACTGGTCTCTCTCTAGATATCTCTATAGTTTCTGGTTGTTCTTTTCCATTGTTTCCTTGTACTTCATCTCTTTCATCTGAACTTTCAGCAGGTAAAGAAACAGTCTGTTCCTCTTGGTCTACTACAACTGGTTCTCTTTGATCAATGACTGATTGATCTCTTTCTTGATATTTCTTCACATTGGTCACATTTCGTTGATACTGTACCCCTTCTGGTGACTGAACTAAAACGCTGTTCCCTACTTTGGATTTAACTTCATATGGTTGACTCTGAAATGTAGGTGTAAGTTTATTCTCTCTTTCCCACCTTAACAATACCTTATCTCCTTCTTTTACAGTTTCTTGAGCTCTACGTTTCTCATCTGTATAGATCTTACTCTTTTGCTTACTCTCTTTATCTCTATCGCGCATCTCTAAATCATCATAATCATAATAATTAATCTCTGGCAATCTTGTGCGAATCTTTCTTCTGAACAACAGTTCTGCTGGACTTACTCCTGTGGTACTGTGGGGTGTTGTCCTGTACATTGTAAGATAAGCAGATAGCTCATTCTTCCAATCTTTCTTCTCTATCTGTGAAATTTTTAATCTCTTTAACAGTGATCTATTTTGTCTTTCCACTTCCCCGTTGGCTTGAGGCCATAGTGGTGTAACTTTCCTATGTTTTATTCCCTGCATTTCCAGGTAATCTTCAAATTCTTTGCTAATAAACTGTGGACCATTGTCAGTGGTTATCTCCTTTGGCAATCCATGAATCAAGAACATTTTTTTCAGACTTGCAATGACCTTATCTGCAGTTGTTGATTTGAGAAAATCAACCTCAAAATATCTGCTGTAATAGTCAACAACAACAAGTAACGTATGTCCTGATGGTAAACTGGGTGTCATCAAATCAGCTGACACATGTTGCCAAGGTCCTTGTGGTAGTTCTGTACTTCTCATACGCTCTGGGGGCTGTGGTCTCCCAAATACTTGACATGAATGGCAGGTTTGACAGAATTTCTCAACTTCCTTATCTATCCCTGGCCACCAAACTTTTGAGCGTAACCTTTTCTTCATGCTAACTATCCCAGGATGACCTTCATGTGCAATTTGCAGAACCCTATCTCTTAACTCTTGTGGCACAATTATTCTTGTTCCTCTTAGAACTAATTTCCCAATTAAGCACAGTTCTTCTTTAACTAAAAAAAACTGTTTATTTTTAAGCTCATGCCATCTATTTAGCCTTATACTCTTTCTCAGATTTGATAACTCATCGTCTGTAGCTGAAGCTTGCTCTATTTCTTTTGTTGTCAAAGCTATCGGAGTAGCATTTACCGCAACAAATCTTACATACTTCTCTGCATCTGTGAACGATCTTGGGTTGCTCTCTTGGAAAGATTGTAGACGTGACAATGAATCTGTAATATTTGACTTTCCAGGTATGTGTTTGATAGTATACCTGTAGGGTTGTAATCTTAAAACCCATCTACTAATTCTAGCACTTGTCTTTGATTTCATTGAATAAATAAACTCCAAGGGCTTATGATCTGTAAGAAGTTCAAAGTCTATTCCATACAGATACATGTGGAATCTTTCACATGCCCGTACTATGCCTAATGCTTCTTTCTCTGTTTGAGAATATCTTTTCTCCACTTCAGATAAACTCTTACTTGCATAACAAATACCCGGGGGTACTTCAATATGTAGACATACCAGACGTGCCGCTCATATGGATGGGTTTTTTCGACTGAATTTCTCTACACATGGGTCTGATATTCTGCTCGATTCTGGTTGATGGTTGGTATTTTAGGATTTTCTTACCAAAAGGTCCCATTATGATTTACCGCAAAGTGGCTGACAACCTTTCTACTTTGTTTTTTGCTTTCCAAACGATGAATTAGCAGCAACAACAGAGCTCAGTCACATTGATTGCAAAGAATCGCCGTCAGGTTCGATTTTGCGAGACCTTTCGTGAATTCTGGCACTGTAAAAGGGTTTTAAAATCAACCAAATTCATACACAAGGGCTTGAAATTTCCCGATTTTCATGCAAATGGGTCAGAAATCCTTGAAAATCCTATCATACAAATGGGTCCTTTTGTCAAAGTCCAGATTCACTTCTAATCATGGACACATTGAAGTACCCCCCCCCCCGGGAACAAATAACTCTATCTACTCCATTTTGCTCTTGGGTTAAAACTGCACCTAATCCTACTGGACTGGCATCTGTAACTAGCTTTGTCTTAGCATTTGTATCAAAATAACCTAATGTCTCAGCTTTAGCAAGCCTACACTTTAATTCTCTGAATGACCTTTCCTGCTCTGGCCCCCAATTAAATTTCTCTCCCTACTTGGTAAGCTTTCTTAAAGGCTCTGGAATGGTTGATAGATCTGGAATAAATTGTGCACTGTAAGTTACAAGTCCCAGAAAACTTCTCACTTCTGAAGCTGACTCTGGTTGCCTTGCTTGTTGAACTGCTTCAACTTTTACCTTTGATGGGCCTATTCCTCTTGCTGACAATAAATGTCCCATAAACTCAACTTGTGACATATTGAACTTACATTCATCTTTGTTCAATGTAAGCCCTTTCTCTCTGATTCTTTGAAGTAAATGATGTAATCTCTGGTTGTGTTCACTTTCCGTAGCTCCATGAACTATGATATCATTAAAAACATTTATTGCTCCTTCGCATCCTTGCAAAACTTGCTGAATAGTCCTCTGATACATTTCAGGTGCACAGGAGATTCCAAACATTAAACGCTTGTAACGATAAAGACCCTTGTGTGTAACGAATGTTGTAATAGGCCTTGAATTCTCACTCAGTTCTACTTGGTGAAATGCCCACTTTATATCAAGCTTACTGAAAACTGAACTTCCATTGAACTCCTGAAGAACTTCTTCTACAGTGGGTATAGGATGTCTTTCCCTCACGATTGCACTGTTTGCTTGCCTCATATCTACGCATAACCTGATTTCATCATTTGACGTTGGGATGACAACAACTGGTGAAATCCATGGAGTTGGACCTTGGGCTTTCTCTATAACATCAAGCTTCTCAAGCTCATCTAATTTCTTCTCGATTTGGCTCCTCAAACTAAATGGTACTCTGCGTACTTGTTGCGCAACTGGTTTGACTGTCCCGTCTATCGGAATATCTAACTGAAAATCTTTCAACTTCCCTAGACCCTGAAAACAGTCTTTGTATTCTGAAATTATACTCTGTCCACTAATTGCACTGCTTTCTACTGAATTAATTTCAACCCCATCATTAATTTTCAGCACATTTAACTTTACTGCAGTGTCTCTTCCTAACAAAGCTTGGCCCTTCTCCTCTATTACTGTAAATTCAGCATTAAATGAGGCATCTTTGAATGCTACTTTTGCAATAAAACATCCTATAACTTTAAGAGGTTGACTACTTCCATATGGATACAACTGTTTTGTACATTTTGTTGATACACAGTTAATTTTCTCCTTCTTGAGCTTATCCCATAATTTTTTGTCAATTACATTGCAACATGCTCCTGAATCAACAATCATTTCAACATTTGGCACTCCCCCAATCTCTACACAGATCTTTGGCAACTTTCCATCAGAAACGGTAAATGCATATTCATCATCTGTGCTATCATTTGCATCCACTAAGTGAATATTTGGGTTTTTTCCTTGATATGTCTTTTGAGACTTTGTTGTTGCTTGAAAGCTCTTTGTTTTACAACATTTTGAAAAATGCCCTTTTTTGTTACACTTCAAACATTGTTTATTTCTAGCTGGGCAATTTGGATCTTTTTGATGATGTCCTGCTCGATCACATCTGAAACATTTCATACCTTCTTTGCCAGTTTTTCTTTGATCTCTAGAACTTTGAAGCCTAAACCTTACTTGGTTCATCTCTGCTCTCTGCAACCCTTCAATATTACCAGCTTGTTTTTCACTTGCTTCCATTGCTCTTGCAGTATTTTGTAACTGCTCAAGAGTCAATGCTCTCCCTTTTTCTAACAGCTTTCTCCTTAAGGCATGTGATAAACATTTTTCTATTACTTGATCCCTAATTTGCTCATCAACATTTCCTCCAAATTCACAATATTCTGCCCTTTGCCGAAGTCTTGTTACATATTGATCAATTGTCTCTGATGGCATCTGGTTTGTATTTCGAAATAGATGTCTCTCATAAGGCACATTAATTTGAGGTGAAAAATACTGATCTAAGAGCCTAACAGCTACTGTAAACTCGTCTTCCTCTTCTCCCGGCACAGCTTCAGGAAAAGTATAATAAATATCTAGCATACCCATTCCTGCACAATGAAGTAATAGTGCTTTCTTTTGGGCAACATTAGTAATTCCCTTACCAACAACAAAAAAGTCAAAAGCACGTTTCCATTTCTTCCATCTTGCACCAACGGTTGTGGGGTCTCCATGGCAGTCAAATTGTGGAGTTCCACCCAAATCTGTATTGATAGGTGTCGCCATTAATCCTCGTCGTCAATTTGTTGTGTTATACCTTTCCTAATCCTAGATTACCCTGGATTCAACCACAGAATTAAATCAAGAAACACACGCCATTTTAAAACGATTCTCAAACGATCTGATAACGAAACAACTACAACAGCATAACATCGTATTCAATACGATTCAATTCAACATAAGTTACAAAACAATTCAGTTCAATACACAACAGTGACTGTCAGACAAATGTTGTTTTGGAAAATGTTGAAGGTAGGGTCAACTCCAAGAAAACAATGCTCACGAGGGTCTGTACAAAATTGGACAAGCTCTTCCAGTTGACTATCACTAGCCAGTACAACAGAAAAATTTGGATGTATGCTGCATTCCCTTATAAAAATTTCATTCTGTCCCTCTTCATCTCGTTTTGCTTTCTCAAGCAAAGTCCACAGAGTATTGTATCTATCTTCTGGATGTTTCTCTTTTCCATCGTTGTTGGCCTCCCTGTCTGTGTTAGCATCCCTTTTTGCAGCGTGCCTCATGTTATACATCTGAGATGGCCCTCGTGGTAGCTGCCCAAGACTTTTCGCACCAGTTACATCTCCGACACTCTTGAACACTTCGTCGAGAGCCGCTTTTGCATTTTGTCGTTTGAAAGATGCTTTTAACTTGCTCTGAGTGCTTGCCATCGTTCTTGTGTATGGTGCTCCTGATTTCGCATTACCATGTGGTTTTCGACAAATCACTTCATGCTCTTCTTTTTTAAACAAGTACTGGATAAACGTATACGCTGGTTTGTAGGTTCCAGGCCCTAAAAAGTAAATACTTACTTATCAATACATAGAAATTTACAAGAATGCATCTTCACGTTCCGTTTTATTGTGGATTCAAGAAGTCTCATCTTCGTCCATTAGTCCTCGAGAGCGCCTAAAGCAACAAAGTTCATTTGGGAAACCTTCCGTGGGAAGCTAGAGAAACGCATAACTGGGGCTCCTAAGCATATCAGAAATTATCATTACTAGTTTGAGATAATAGTAAACTTTTCTTTTCCGGATGCTTTTCAGGAGAAATGACGCAGTATTGGGGGCCTGGTGGTAACATGCAACCCAATAAAATCCAAAGACTACCGGCCCCGACAACAATAACCATTACATGACCTATCAGGGTCAAAGCTGTTTAATCAGGGTGCACCGTTAGCTGATATGAACTAATTACAGTCACAAAAATTGCAAATTGGCACGGAATCCCACCATTCGCATGGAGTTACTTACATCTGTCATTTCCTTGTGCAGAATGCAGAATATAGTAGTCCTCCTTCGCATACAGCAGTATTTCAGCTTATTCTGTTTTATCATATTGATTAAAAGTAGAAACAAGTTGCATTAATGTAAATGTTCCTTTTTTACTAAACTTCCAGATACGAAATAATCTTGCGTACATCAGGATCTGAGTTATTGATGTGATATATCCTTCTAAGAAAGTAAACTTTGCCAGAGGTATCAGTTTTCTCTTGTGCAATTACTTTTGTTGTACTGCTTTTTGATTCTTGAAAAGTGAAGTAGAATTTTGGACAGCCATTATTCCTCCAGGCTCCCATATCATCACATTTAATATCGTCAAATTTCTCTATGCTTTTATTGTCAATCAAGAATGAAACATTGTTAGCAACATTAAGTGGCGTTGTTGTGCAGAGATACTCATTTTCGTATCTTCCATGCAGGATCTGGACAAGCTGATCTCTCGAGTAGTTGTCATGCGTCCAGGAAAATACAGGAGTCAACGGATTGGCTTTATAAGGACTACCATCAGGCTTTAAGATGTCAACTTTAGATTCATCGATTTCGCTGATAATTAAAAAAAGGCTTACTTTAAACTAGATAACCCGTTTAAAAGAAACCCTAGGAATTGTTTTCGATAAAAAATTTATCCCATTCTTACCAAGGTATTTTGGTCCCAGTTCTCAAAACTAACAGCCAGAAAATTTCAAACCTATTGAACAAAGGGGTTTTGAGATATTTCGAAACATTTGAGTGGGGGGGGGGTTTAGCAATTTATACCACTTTACGTTTGACTTGAGGACACATAAGGAGTAGCCTCAGCTGGAGAACATTTCTCTTACAGATGAACTCTTTCACGATAAAATCATCGAAATAAAGCATATTTGGGTTGTAACTCTTTGCCACCCCTGCCGACGTTCCTCCATGGTGAAGATTTCAGAGATTTTCAAGAAATCCATAGGCCCTAAACTCACCTTCTAGAAGGTGTAAGTCTTATTGCACTGGTACCACTGACGTCTAAACTCGAATTGACATGCTCATCTTCAAAGTGAGTGTGTTGCGAATCTGTAACTTTCACGTCAGCTTCCTTTTCATCTGAGGCTTGTGAACTTCTTTCCATGTTTCCCGCCTGAAATTTCAAGAAATATAGAAATCACCTCATGTGTTCAAAATATTGTTTATCATGAACCTATCAAAAATGCTCTTGCTAGTGATATATGCAATAGACTTGTGCAAAGAATAGAAAGTGGCGTTTTTCATTAATGGTTCTAACGTTATGACAAGTCAAATTCATGTCCTCCTTACAGAGTTTCTTAATATTCATGAAGAAGGCCCCAAGCGCAATATTTTTAACATTTCCTCATAAAAAATTATTGTACCCATTCCCTTTTAAAATTACGCACTTAATAACAATAGTAGATAATTAGTTCAAAAATAATCCAGCTTACCTCATTCGTGAGGTCAATAATAATTGGGGGGACTTTGGATGCTTAATTTTCATGAATTATGAAATCTGCAACTTGCGACTGTTCAATGAAGAAACCATGCGATGAATGTTCAGTTTTCTGCGACAAAACTGCAAGAGATTGAGCTGTATCAGTTGCCATCCCACAGTTAGCTATCCTCGACCAAAGCCAGAGACAAACTGTTGTGATTGTTGATGGATCTGAATAATCGTATAACCTTATATGAGAATTTCCATTTCCTCCAGATGTATTTGGCACGGAATGGGTGTCTGCTAAAAACACATTCTTTCCTATTTTGCCTATTGCTATGCTGTAGGGCTCGAATGTATAAACAGAGAGAAAAGAGCTTTTTTCTCCAATGAGCTTTTCCAAACACTTTGCAAGATTATTCCGTCCTGCTTCACTCAATATACTATTCACAAAAGGCAGTTCTTCTGTCAATTCAACATGCAAAGGCAAGTGACCATGACCACTCATCAGGGCCTTTGCATCAATGGCTGAATAGATTTCACTTTTATTTCTTAATGGATTAAGTAAAGATGGATACTGACTTATTATGTTAGTTGTTGAGGCCGCAATTCTCGCACCGAATTCTGTTAGTTGTTGTCCTTGATTCGTTAAGCTCTGATCGATCTCTGGACGGAGTTCGTCGCACAATTTTAAGGCCAGAAAAACACATGCGTTTGTTCCGTCATTAGCAACATCAGTGACAGAAGGAGGAAGGCCTTACTCTATTCTTTTTGCAGCTTCTTCGCATTTCTTTTCAACTGCATTGCCTTGGTGCACTTCTAGATTGAAAATGATTGGTCTCGCCCGTTTCTTGATGGACTCAAACGTGTCGGAAGCTTTGGTCACAGATGTGATTCGTTTAGTTTCCTCATGAGATGTTAATAACTTGGATGGATTGACCAAAGATCACCAAGTTGTAGCATGCATCTTTTCGTATTTCGTAGACTTTGATGGCTCTCGCTGTTCGGCAACAATATCCTCTAGGGCCTCTCTGCTATCTGTGAAGCTAAATCCATCCAGAGCTTCGTTTATTTCATCATAAAATGGGTAAGGTTTATCTGGATTTTTTATAACGAATATACACATTCCAAGTGCCCACATGTCTGCTGCCTTCAAAATATCAAGATTCGCTGATGCTGGTCTCAGCCTTTTCAGCAGGATTTCAAGTGCCATGTATACAGGACTACCTCTGTCCACACGAGCAACGTTGGATGCCAGTAAAGTCTGTGTTTGAATTAGTCTCGATCTACTTTCACCGAAATCGGTCAGTTTGCATACTACAGGCTTTAGCGCTGAATTCCATTTGTCCAAGAAGGCAGTTCCATCTTCACAGAGTAGATGTTGATTACTAACCAAGATATTCGCTGGTTTAAGATCACGGTGGACGATATCCCGTTGGTGAAGATATGATAAACCATTCATCAGATCTGCAACTATAACCTCTGATACATGTTCAAACCCTTCAAAGTCGTACGTTTGATCAACATGAGCCAAAAATCTGGAAAGTGAACTGGCAATTGTCTGGTCCCCGAAAGGGGAAAAGGAGAAGCTGACGTACTCTTGCATAATTGCAAAGGGGTTGAAACAAACTCCCTTGAACTCAGCAACATTTTCATGGCCCTTCACGTCATTGAGCAGCCTTGCCTCTTTCAAAAGCTCTCTGTCATTTCAATCAGTCCTGAATGGTTGCTTTAAAACAACACGCTCATCTCTGTACTCCGCCAAAACAACAGAACCAAAACTTCCAGTTCCGATTGTTTCAATAGCAGAAATATCCTGCCAACAAAATTATTGAAGGTTTTCAAGTCCGTGTCCATCGATAGCTTTACGCTTTGGCTTAGGAACACTTCGCTCTTCCATCACCCTTTGCCAACATGCTTTAAAAACACTCCTTTTCCCAATGTTTTCCCACACGGTGTTTCAAGTGGTATTTTATCTATTTACCTAATCCGTACCCCGAAAGGTATTTATTTCTTCCAACTAAGTGAAGGATAAATAATCCAATGTAATAACGGTTAAAAACTTTTATTGGGATAATGATCAAACTATTATACGGATTAAGATAGCCAATTAAGATATCATTTCGTGAATCAATATGTCTATGCTTGAAATGTATTGACGAGTACAATGTGTAATCAATATCGAAAAGGATTTAAGTAAGATCCGCCTCTCTTTGTATCTTAATCAACTCGCGATGGTGGTGTTTTGCAAAAATAATATTTGTTAGCATGCGATGAAAGCAAAATTCCGTAGCACAGCACTTTAGTTTTTCTGTTCCAAGGGGCATTCGTATATTCAGAATAAGCTGCGACACTCGCTTTTAAACAAAATTTATTGCTAATGGCTTCTCCTGAACTTAAGGTGAATTAGATTCCCACATTCTTATGAGCTATTTTACCCATAAATTTTAATATGCCACTTAATGTAGGGTTTGAAATTCTTGCAGAAATGCAAATTTTGATATCCAGACGCTCAGGTTGATAAGTTGCGGGAGCTGTACGTTTTCTGAATTTTGACATCATAGCTGACTGATCTCCTTCAAATTATTTTATTTTATTTAATTTTCCAGATCAATTCTAGCAAAATAATTGTCCCGAAGTTTAATGTTATTCTTTTAAAAGAAATGTTATCCAGGGTTGCAAATGTAATAGGATTGTTTAGATATATGCAATGTAACAGTAATTTTTATATACCCACAGAGTTTTCTGCAACCAGCGCATCTTCTTCGCTTGTATTCAGAGTTTGGATGGACACCATCAATGCAATGAATTCTTTATATTTACATGCTGCATTTATTTTAATGTTTTACGCAACACATCATAAACAGAACTGCTGATTATACGAAAAATTGTAATCGTTGTATAAATATGAATTCCACTTGAAGATAAAGTAATTATACGTTATTTGAAAAAGGCAAAGAGGAGGAAAAAGTAAAGAATTATGCATTATTTCAAGATTGAGTGCTAGTTTGAGCGATAGTATCTATGTAAGGTCATCCGGACAGTAACTTCCTAACAGATTAGAAAGAGGCAGAGACGTATAAGAAAATGCCTATGAAAATGCCTTTTATGAGCGAAGAATCGAAGTTAGAAAGATGTCTCCAATGTTGAGATGCTTTATGCCACACCCTCATGAATAATCAAAAGCACACGAATCCAGTTATCCGGATGCTTAAGTTGATTAGTTGTTGGAGTTTTTTCCTAAATTCGACATGCCAGGGGCTACATCCCCCACCCCTGTCCCCCACCTACGTCAACCACCAAACTAACCATATGTAAAACTTGTAGTGTAGTGATGACTGTCAAAATGTTAAGATGTCTCATTTCTGACATTGACAGTGGAACTCTTGTATTATACAATCGCTATGTGTTAGTTTATCATATTTAAAACTATGTTTTGTTGAACTCAACGTTCTGTTCTGTTGATTTGTCATGATAATTAAAAACACCATACAATATTGCCAATATGTCTGCTTTTCCTATCTTTTAAACCTATCATTTCAGACCTATTAACGTAAAAAGAGGGTATCTCGTATTCCGCATTCCATATTCCGCATTCCGCGTTCCGTGTTCCGCGTTCCGTATTCCGCATTCCCTATTCAGCATTTCGTATTCCGCATTCCGTATTCCGCATTCCGTATTCCGCATTCCGTATTCTGCATTCCGCATTCCGTATTCCGCATTCCGTATTCCGCATTCCGTATTCCGTATTCCTTATTCTTCATTCGGTATTCCGCATTGCGTATTCCGCATTGCGTATTCCGCATTCGGCATTCCGTATTCCGCATTCCGTATTCCGTATTCCGCATTCCGTGTTTTAAAGATAGCCATAACGATATAGCACAAGAAAGTCACTTCAGTAATAAAACAGAGTTAATTCTAAAACGATTACTATCCGGTTCGGTGGACCATTTAGAGATTTTCCTGTCTTGGTTCTTCTTCTATGTCCCAGATTTAGGGAGACAGGCAAGATTAATTCGAATATTCAATCAGTCAAGAAACAAGAGTCGACACTCAAAAAAACATCGTCAGAGGACTGTATTAAGAAACATACATAAAATAAAGAATTTTATCACCTTGATAAAACTAAGAGACTTACGAACACAACCAATTTCAGAATACTTCATACATGTCCGACTTCATTTTCATTTTCATTTTATCATTTTTAGAGACGAAATCTCATCAGCTTTTACAAATTAAATTGTAAGAATAAATATATATAACTAATAAATAAACTTTTAAAATATATGAGATTACCAGATTGCTGATCTTCATGGGGATCGTGCTTGGGAAGTTTATCAATTAGGAATTCCTTCAATCTCTTTTTAAAAGTGAAGACATTGGGGCTTAACCTTATTTGCAATGGAATTTCGTTCTATGCCTTTGCACCTGTATGAAAAAACTTGTTTTAGAGAACTCAAGATTAAGTCTTGGGATGTCTAAATCTTGCTGATTTCTTCTTTGGTATTTTGAAATCTGGGATCTGGTGATGAGTTTCCCTTTTAAGCTCTCCGGGCACAGACCATTGAGGATTTTGAAGATCATTAATGCCCTATCAAATTTGATTAAGTTGGAAACTGAGAGCCAGTTGCAAGTCTACCCATCTCTCAATCTGGAGCTCTCTATCAGCTTCCGTGCTCTGTTTTGAAGACACTGGAGATGATCAAGTTTGGTATTTGACAGACTGCCCCACAACTCATCACTGTATCGCAAATGACTCTCGAGCAACGCCCTATACACTTGGTCTAGTTTCGACTGTGGAAGTATTGTAATACTGGCAAATTAAATGCATAAGATTTCGTTTGCAATTCTAACTAGAATTAGGCAAGTTGGATTATTGTTTGGTTTAATTGCTATTTGGAGCAAGTGTCTTGTGAAAGCATTTGCATCCTAGTTGTATTTTGAGTTCAAGTATGGAACGGCAGTAGTGTCTGCGGTAATAAGGACTATCAGTGCTTGTGAAAGGCTGAGTAGTGCCTGTTTGTTTGTTGTTTGTGATAGTTGAGCCGACAGTATCGATTTAGCCTTAGAAATTATTGTGCATTAGATGAAGCGATGCTCATTAACTAATCAAGTTTTGGAATAAACAAGTTGTTTCTAGTTAAGGTTGCCAAGTTTAATTAAACCATGGTAATTAAGGACTTTGATTATATTCATGTCCATTAGCTTTTGGATTAACACCAAAATGTTACCAGGAGTAATTAGAGGGGAAGAATCTTTGTATCGGATTATAATTATTGCAAACTGACCAATCATGTTCAGTTTTAAAGTATGATTAAGACCCTATTGTTCATTGTATTTATAAGCAAGATGCTTTAGATTAGAGAGGGAGAGTTAAGGTTCAATGGCAGGGATTGGTTAAGTCACCTCGCCGAACCACATGTATCATATCGATATGTACGTGCATGTATTCAAGTTGTCATCTTTGTCTGGTGATCCTCTCTCTGTGCTTGTCTATGTGGACATGAATGCATTCAACGGACCGCTCGGCTCACAATAAAACAGTTTTACAGTATGTTTCTTAATTTCTGCAGAGACGAGAGTGCAATTTTCATTCTACCTTTGAGCTTCTTATATTGCTCATTCCATGTAAGGTTCGTGTCTACCATGGTTCCGAGATATTTTACTTTCTGGGCCCGTTTGATAGGCTCTTCGTTTATTTTTATCTCAATTGGTTCAGAGATCCTGTTGGTTTGTCGTTTGTGACCAATTACCATGTACTCTGTTTTGTCAGTATTGAGACTTAACTTATTTTGTCTTAACCATTCTGCTATATTGTCAACCTCTGTTTTTAAATAATTGCAGAGCTCATCGAGATCTTTAGAAGAACAGGTTACACTGGTATCATCCGCGTACATGTTTGCTGTACATTTTTCAAGGCATTGCTCCAATTCATTTACATACAGGATGAATGAGAGAGGCCCCAAGCACGACGCTTGTGGAATGCCGCAGAGAACATTTTTCAGGCAGGACTTGTGGCCATTTATTTGACAGTATTGTTTCCTGTCGGCTAAATAGGATGTGAACCAGCGAAGTGGTGTCCCCACTGCCCCATATTTTGTTAACTTTGATAGGAGAATTCCATGGTCCATGCTATAGAACGCGTTTTTTAGGTCAAGGAAGATACTAATATTAAGTTTGCGTTTGTCGATGTTTGAAAACCATGTATCCGTTACACTAAGTAGTGAAGTGAGAGTGCTATGCATTTTTAGAAATGCGTGTTAGTTGGCACTTCGCAAATCTTTTATGCTCTTTCAAGCACTTGGAAAATTGGTCATGTCCTATTTTTCTAGTAATCGTGAAAACACAGACAACACGGATATAGGCCTGTAGTTGCTGACATCGTTTTTCGAACCTGACTATTTTCCAGATATCAGGAAAAACGCCCTCTTTGAAAGATGCGTTGAATATAAAAGCTAGTGGTTCAGATAAAATTTCTGCTGCATCCTTTACTAGCTTAACTGATATTTTGTCATGTCCTGCAGATTTGGAGCATTTCAAGTTTTTTATCTCTCTTTCTACAGTACTAGGATAGATGGTATTGAACTCGAAACATGGATCAATCGACCCTCCTATATTAGATTAATATTTTAGTGGGTCATCGGAGTCTCTCTTTTCTATTTTATCCGCCAGTTGTGGGCCTATGGTAGTGAAATGACTGTGGAAAGCTTCAGCAATTTCATTTTGTTGTTCAATCGATTGACCTTCAAACACAACAAACTTGGAGTGGTGGAATGTTGATTCTTATTTAGAACTTTGTTGATCGTTTTCCACATCTCTTTAGGGTTATTGGAATTCTCATCTATCAAGTTTTGGTAGTAAGTCTCGACACCTCTTCGGAGTTCACTGGTTACCCTGTTTCTTAGGCGTTTGTATTCTGGCCAGATTGATTGATCTCTTTCAGCTTATCTCTTAGCCCGGTCTCTCTCGCATATCAAGTTCTTGACATGTGGAGTTATCCAGGGAGAAGGTGCATGCACTGTTGTGTGTTTTCGTGTTTTTAACGAAGCATCACTTCTAAGATTGATTGAAAGAGATCGTGGAAGTTTTTTGCCAATATATTGGGGTCATCCCAGGTTGTGGGGGCAGCCATATTCCAGTTGATACCTTGCAGGTAAGATAGATCATAATTTTTCAGACATAATTTTTCAGACATAATTCCCGATCATAATTTTTCATACAGCGAAACTCGGTTTTTATTTGCTTCCGCTCGACCTGACATCTGCATCTAAGTTTTCTGATGCCAAAGATCATATAGTGATCTGACATGCTTATTTTAATGACGCCAGAACTGGAAATGAAATTTGGCCTATTCGTAGACAGATGATCAATCAATGTTCTTGTTGTATTTGTCTCTCCATTAGTAGCCAGTCGGAGAGTGAGCCAGGTATCACCTGGCGGCGGAATTAAGGGGACACCATTTTGCTAGATCAGTTTTTCACGCTGATTACGAATATGGATGTTATTCATGCGAACCAGGCTGCTTTTTCAAGATATCACGTTAATTAACCTCGTTTTGGTCTGCTGTGGTCCGAAAAACGCTTTCAACTAGATTTTCACGCTGATTATGAATATGGATGTTATTCATTCAGAACAGGCTTCTTTAAGAATCACATAATGTAACCTTGCTGTGATGTGAAATGATTTTCTCCAATATATCCACAAACAACTCGTGTTTTTTACTTTTGAAGAAACAGCGGGACTCTGATTTTTTTAATGGTAGTGAGGACTACTTCCTTTACTCAAACAAGTATCTTTACAAGACTTGCGTCACTCAGTCAGAATTTGCTGTCGACTGCTGACTGTCAACGAAAGCTCTTTCGAAACTAGCTGGCACACAGTTTCTAGGTGACAGCAGCTAGTTGGCTCATAGTTCCAAAAAGTTGGGCATGCCCTACTTCTGGGATAGGACGCCAACATAGTCCTGTGAATACGATCATCCGTACCTTATCAGTTGTGTCTTGTTGTTCACATGTATCGAAATAAGTTGGGCTTTAAAGAAGCGGTCTTTTCTAACTACCAAAAACCATCATTTGAGTCAGAACTTTGCTTATGATCTAGTCAGATATTCTAATTTCATCTTCTCCTCTCACCCTAAAGTTCTGCGATATCATCTGTAAATATCAAATAAATCCGGCTCATTTTCAAACCTGGCAACCATTGATGACTAGCTGGGTCTTCTAAAACTATCATCAGATCTCCGGCCTCCCTCGAAATTCACAGTTTGCTCTTCTAACATGTTTCTGTAGGCCTTCTTTGCATGGTGGTAAAACATAAAGACATTAACTTAAAAGCCTTAACGACTTTCCTCCAGACAATCGCAGATCATGATTCATCAACGCTTTGACATCAAGACCGTGAAGGAGACAAATATTCTTTTGACTTGTTGAAAACATCCAATGGCTCATCATTTTGGCAACCTAGTTTTGCAAACACATTTAGTAAAGCGCTGCTGCTGTTGATGTGATTCCGATGTGATTCTAACAAAATCATGCTTTCCTTTTCGAAAGAACCAAGCGACATAGTCGTGGTGAAGGAAAGAGGAAATTTTTTGAGGGGCTGATACAATAAGAGCAATAGAAGCTCATCTAAACAATACCCAATCTCGTCTGCTTTTACCCGTCCGGCTATAAATGTAGGCTTTTATATTTTTGAACAAGCATACACCATAATCGTTATCTTACTGTGTAGCGTATTGTGTATTTTGATTTTGAAGATGAACTCAGTATGTGAAGATAACGATAGAGAAGGAATGGACAACAATGCTTCTGGAGTCGAGAGCAGACAATGAAAAAGCAAACTCGAAAATCTTTTACCTGCTGAATACCCATTATTTTGCTTGAGTGTACCACATTTGAAGCTATGAAATTATACATTGATATCGGGACTGGCAAAAGTAGACGGTGACAAAAGTATCTAATCATATCTGGTTGCCAGTTTCAAAAACGAATTTGATAGATGTACGATATCTAGATGATGTTGCAGAACTTCAAGTGAATGGAGAAGATGGCATTTGAAGACCTGACTTTGATCTTAACCAAAGTTCTAACTCAGATGGTGGATTTTGAACTTTTCTTATTAGTGCATTAGTGTATTAGTATTTTTTAGAAAGGACGGATTCTTAAAACCAGACTTATGTCGAACTACGATATGAACTAACGCTGACAAGTTGCAACTGCCAACATATGTGACATTTGAACAACAAGTCAGAACTTATAGGGCACAGCTGATCACGTTTGTAGGACTATTACTTACGAGAATGAGTTGGCAACTAATCGCAGAAGTAGAGTATGCCCAACTTTCTGGAACCATGCGCCAACTATTTGCCATCACCAAAAAAAATATTTGCTAACTATTTCCGAAGGTGCTTTTGTTGACCAGTCAGTTAAAATACATTAGTTCCAAAAATTCGCTGGTCAGCAGTCGGTAACAAGCTCTGACTGAGCGCAATGTTGACGTAAGCCTGGTTAAAGATACTTGTTTGAGTAAAGAAAGTAGTCCTAAAAAAAAATACGATTTGTTGATTGATATATCAGAGAAAATTCTTTCACATCAGAGCAAGGTTACATTATGTGATGCTTAAAAAAGCCTGTTCTGTATGAATAACATCAATATTCGTATTCAGCGTCAAAATCTAGTCTAGAAAAGTTTCGTTTGCATGGCTTACGCACGAAAATTTGCATGAAAGCGTTTTTCGGACCACAGCAGACCAAAACGAGGTTAATTAACGTGATATCTTGAAAAAGCAGCCTGGTTCGCATGAATAACATCCATATTCGTAATCAGCGTGAAAAACTGATCTAGAAAAATGGTGTCCCCTAAATTCCCTCGCCAGGTGATACCTGGCTCACTCTCCGACTGGACTATAGAGCAAATTGAAGTAGCTACCCTTGTATAATCAGTAATTAATTGTTCAAATTGAAATTCTGAATATACAAGCTTAAGCTTTCTTGTGTTACAATCTTTTGATTTTTTGAGATCACAATTTGTATCGCCAATTAGAATAATTTCCTTCCCTTCTGAATCCAGATCTCTAATTAGTTTCGTTAATGATAGAAAGGTGGAAGTATCTGCATATAGTCCGTGGGTGGACGGTACCAACAAAGAACAATGTAGCTCTTGGCGTGCTTAGGTGTAATCTCCAGTCCTATTGTCTCAAGATTGGGGTCCTTAATATCATCTCGTTTGTGATGGGAAAGCGTGTTTCTTATGTAAATGGCTACTCTACCACCCGAGGTGTCCCTATCATGCCTGTAAATATCATAGCCCTTAATTGAAACCTCATTGTCGCATATGTCTTTAGACAATCTGGTTTCATTGAGGCCAATATATCTAATTTATGATCGTTGATCACTTTAGCTAATTCTAAATTATTTTTCCTTAGCGATAAAATGTTCTACTGCGAAACTTTAACTCCTTGTTTGGGTTTTTTTGGGTTTTTGTATTCGCTTCATTTGCCTTGTTTTCTTTGTTGATGCATGGAGCGTCGCATCTCTCTGGAGTTGCTTGAATTCGTTGAGGTTGTTGATGCATCTTAAGGTGTCTGATTTTAATTTCTAATCTAAGATTTTCCTTCATATATTCATTTTAATTTTCCCGTTCCATGTTCAACATATCGTTAGTTTTTTGCAGGCTTTTTGCGAGCTCTACGGTTTCTGAAAGTCCCGTAAAATGTTGAAAGCTTTCAATTTTCGATTCAGAGCTGTTTGACTTCTTCTGTGTTGACGTTTTATCTAAATATTCTTTCGAATTTAATTGATTAATGTAAGTAGCAACTGGGTCAACATCCAGCAAACTATCTTCTATCAATATACTCTGTTTTTGCTGTGCGCTTTTAGGAATTGCGAGTGAACATTCAACTTTGCCATTTAAAGTCATGCCAAGTATTCGTTGATGCGTGCTTGACTGAGTAAGGCCGTGCTGCCGTTCGATGTTTGTAGCAAAGAGGAGAAAGTCTGCTCGCTTATTCTTCGCTTTTAACTTTTTAATTTCTGATAGGATCGTTTTTTCGTTGTCTAGGTCGTCAAAATTGGTTGCATTGTCGATTGTAGCGTCTGGGATACAGATCCTCGTCGCGGACATAGTCGAAATTTCTGCTGCTTCCTCCGCCATCTCCTGAAGATCTGAAAAAAAAGCTGACAACCAAAAAACTCTCAAAGATTAAAGTAAAACTACGAATATGAAAGGTTGGACCGGGAGACCCACGGCCGCTAAAGTTTATATGAAGTCAATTCAATTCAACTCAAGAATTCTTACAAAATTGTTTTATATTAGACATAAGCTCCTTAATAAAATCTATATAAATACTATATAAGAGAATTTCAAAATATAGATAACTTTATTTAAACGTTTCGATCTATGATCTTCATCAGTAACTGTTCTTACAATGATTTTGGGGCCTACTTAAATACCTATATTACAATGGGGTTACAACACAATAGCAACCTATCATGGGAACCTGCCTAATACAACATAATGAATAAGACGAAATTATGGGGAGGGCCGTGGAGAAAAAGACAATAGAAAGGGAAAGACCAAGAGGAGAGGCTTAATTAGCGCGAAAGTTAAGAGTGTTATGCTGTAGAGAGAAAGACAATAGAAGTGAAAGACAAAGAGGAGAGGATAAATTAGCGCGAAAGTTAAGAGTGACTTGCCGTCTGTCCCAAGAGAAACAAAGGAACGAAAAAGCAAAAAAACAAAAAACAAAAAACAGGATACAGTATAGAGAAAATAAAAATAAAAATAAAACCATAAGAGCCCACACAGGTCCCTCCACACATAAATATAAGGAAAACAATTACAAATTAGAAAAGGAAAAAAGGTTAAAAATAGTAAAAACATGGGAGTAACAGGTCTAGGAGTCCACAAGTCTAACATTAAGCCCCCTAGGTGCAAAAGTATCCAACTTAAACTGCCAAAATCCTTCTCTAACCCTAGAGTCCCCACATAACCTATCAATGATTTGCAAACTAATATCCTCCTGAAAACCGTGATGACCCGCCTCTTGAAAATGCCTGAAAAATTCTACTTGTGGAACCAGTTCTCCTCTCTCAAACCTCCTAGCACACGACTTATAATTATTAAACCTACTACGGAACGGAGTAAATGTACTGCCTACATACTGTACACCACAGACCTTGCAACCCAACAAATAAACTACACCCGATGAATCACAATCAAATCTAGAATTTATCCTATACTCACTACTACTAACATGACTCACAAACTTATCTCCCTCTTTCATGAACTGACAAATCTGACAACGAGCCTTACCACAGCGATAACAACCCTTAACAAAGTCCTCCTGCCGCACAGGTGCAAGCCTAGCCCTAACCAGCAAGTCCTTGAGGTTTTGGCATGTCTAAAAGCAACAAGCGGTTTGTTAGGAAAGACCCTCTTGTGCTCTTCAGACGCCTCCAACATAGGCTGAAGCCTACTTGTGATATTATGGATCTTATTAGGAGCTGGATGATAACTAACTACAAGTGGGATACGGTCCCCCCGGCCCCGATTACGTCCAACATGATGCTCTAACAACCTGTCCCTATCAATGACCTTAACCCTATCGACTTGTTCCCTGACAAAACCTTCCTCGTAGCCCCTATTCGTCAACCATCCTACTAGTTCCTCTGACCTTTCCTCAAACTTTGCCTCATCAGAACAAATATTACGAATCCTAAGAGCCTGGCCATACGGTATAGCCTTCTTAATGTGCCATGGGTGACAAGAAGCCTTCTGCAAATACTGATGCGTATCAGTTGGTTTGCAGAAGAGGTCTGTCTCCAAGGCACGCCCCTTCCTACGAACCATAACATCCAAATAGTTAACCTCATCTCTGGAACTCTCAAACGTAAACTTTATAACTCGATGGAAGTTATTAACATATTCCATGAAGCTATCCAGTCTACGCTGACCGTGAGTCCAGATGAAAACACATCGTCAATATACCTTGCACAGTGAAATGCCCTCGATCTATTCAGATAATCCTCATATCACTTTTCGAAAATTTCAATCCAACTCGGAATCTCTCCGACAGACGAGTTAAGAACAAGACAAATTGCTCTCTCAGTAAATAAAGTGTCCCTCATTGTATGATGAATTTCCACATCGAGAATATTTTAATTTGATACAAAAGGTCAAATGCTTAAATCCAACGTGATTTTAATTTAATTTTTTAAAACATTGCTATCTTCTTTCAACTTGCGTAGAGCTAAAAAAGCACCTCCTGTCTCTATGAGAGCAGAAGTATGAAAGTATGTCATTCCGTCATTCCGTCGTTCTGTCATTCTGTCGTTCCGTCATTCCGTCATTCCGTCGTTCCATCATTCCGTCATTCTGGATCTTCGAGAAGTCGAAGCTCTTATTTTTAGTTTTACCAACTTTACCAATGTTACCAATGTTACCAATGGT
>JACTAT010000030.1:1267433-1377740 GCA_014526335.1 Chrysaora quinquecirrha | reverse complement strand
CATTCTATTAACCCTCAGCAGTTAAAGCATCTCATTGGTCTGTTCAGAGCTAATGGGAACAAAAAACAGGTATTCTAATTTTCATTTTCATTCCCCGTTTTCATTTCAATACAATCTGTCGTAATGGTCAGTATCTGAGAAACTGTATGCACAGCAAAGCTAAAGACTTAATAAATCATATAAAGCGATGGTTTGAATACGTCCTGGAAAAAAACCTGTTTTGTAGAAAATTGGTGTTTCCAATAATATGTTCCCCTCAACTCTAACGCGAGTTGTTGCAGACTCTTCAACTTTGCTTTCGTCATTGAGAGAACTGTTGCAACGATACAAAACACTCGACTTTGCCGAATGTCTCTTTTCATTTTTCTCATGATATTTTTTTCTTGCCAAAATTCTGACGTGATTATTTTCCAAGATTTTTAGTGTTACATTTTGGCCTAAGAAGCAAATTGCTGCAGTAGCACCGTATATTTTAAGGAAGAACGGTTAAATATCATTGTTTGTTAGCTAAATTTCTGCAAACTAATGCCCTGGAGAGATGACTTGTTTAGGTTACACAGGGTACTGGGTTACTCCTTTGATATTTCCTTCCTTTTTTCTGGGTATAGATTTTTTCTGGACGTACGGGTGTGCGTTTTCATCTCTCAGGATTTATAAAAGTACCTTTAAGAAAGTATTTTATTTGCGATGAAATATACTTCAACTTTCTATCTGTCTGTCTGACTGCCTGTCTACGCTTGTCGGTCTGTCTGCCTGTCTGTCTGTTTTTAAGTAAGGAATATTCGGCAGATTCTTAGGAATTCCATATCACTCTTTATTGTTGTCATTTAATATAAACTATTGGTTTATTAACAGGTGTCATACAGTGATCGACTTCTGCAAGCTTTAGAAAGAATGGCATCTCAAGTTGATGAAAGACAACCTCGTTACTTCATTGACTTCTACGACCCAACTGAAGTCTTTGTAAGTTAGAATGTCTCCCTTGACTTAGTTTTTTTTAAACTTTCCTTCATATATATTGGTAAGCAGCGATTGGTGATACTGCCTTAGGCTAGGCTGAATTCACACTGTAGCGTGTTGAGACTATACACTTTTTCGAAGCTTGTTAATGCGTGAAAGCTAGTTAGTTAAGTCAGTAGCCAAATGAGTTAGAAGCGCTAGCTAGCAAGATGGGTTTCGAGCTATTGATAAAAAATTTGAAAAACGCCCCGCTTTATGGGATCCTCAAGACTCCAGATATTGTAACAGAGAATTGATTGCCACAAGTTCGACTGAAGTGGCAGAAATTGCCGATTTCGAAGGCAAGTTTTCAAAATAATCAATAAAATCAACATTGCTTGGAAGGCCAAAGTATTTCTCTGGTCTGGTTTTTAATCAATCATCATCTCACAGGCGTTTTCAGGCTTCCACAATTTGAACGGACAAAACGCAAGCACGCTCTTGCAAACTTTCAGTGTAAATTGTAAAGCCAGCCTTTGACGTAGAGAATCAGAATCGAAATGAATATTCCAAGCGAATCCGACTATGTTATTGCTGATTAATTCATTTGAAAAATATCAAATTTAATCAAAATGGTTATAGGTTGTGCTTTTTTAAAATTTAGAACAGAAAGACGTGTTGTTAATTAAAGTTTTGCGTATTGTGAGTCTTGAGATGCTATACCAAAAGCAAAAGTGAACGTAATTGAACGGCTAACTTTATTTGTTCAAAATACAGTTCTAATTTTCGATTCTAATTATTTGCAGTCACTTCAAGCGCCATCGATTCATAAATTGGGCGGGAAAGGCATCACATTTCATGCTTGGCTTTGTTTGGATTTCAGTGTTTCAACTCCTAAAAGACATCGTCTACCGTCCACCAAAGTCAGGCATATGTTGTACAGGTATTAATCATATTATTAGTGTTGATTTTTTACCAGAAAATGTTTTGTCATTAGTGTACATTGATAGTTAAGATGCCCTTGTTGAAGTCTTGCTGTTTTAAAAATTAAAAGGCGGCAGCAGTCTTATTTTACGAATCATAGCAACAACTAAAACAATTAATGCTTGAGCCTACCCCCTTAAGCCTTATCTGGTCAACTGTTAAACTGTCCGATTTGAAAAGTCAGCACTGCAAGCAGAAAGCCCATTCAGTTGCCGATTCTTCCTAACTGATTCCGATCCCTGACCTGTATTACTAAATAAATATGCCTTTGTACTTTTCTACTTTTTTCCTCCTCAAATTCGTCAAGAAACGATGATAAAAGGTTCACATATGCATCAGATCATAAACTTAAGTAGGTGAAAAAAATGCTGTTGTTTCTTCCCCCTTAACATAGAGAACTGATACGTATCAAAATGTAGATGATTACCGAAAAGTAAGCCTTTGGGCTTCAAACAGACGTTTCTTTGTTTTTGTGTGCTCGAAAGGTTCGATCGGTTCGATCCACGTGAAATCCTAAACAGTTTGTAAAGAAACTAATGCAGTTACCTCTGTCAACAAATATTGGCTCTTTAACTTGGAGTGATTTTTCGTATTAACGATTCAGAGACTCTGCAAGCTTCAAAATATAAATGAGTTACATAATGTTCTTACCGCATACCGCAGAAATATTAATTAAAATCTTTCATTTTTCATAGTTTCTTGAATTCTGCTGGTGAAGGGTTTGAAGCATTCTTCACAGAGAAGGGTTTTTTAGTTGTTGGTGTTTGTACAAAGAAAGAGTATTTGACTACCGCCATAACTGATCTGCCTTTTGATGATCAAGAATGGGTGAGTAAGTATGGAAAATAATTTCGTTTCTTTTTGGACCTTTTTTTCTTGAGTCTTCTGCATTTTTTGGTGACTGGAATAGGAAGCCTCTGAAGTCTACTTTTTTAAAATTCGGAAGAGATAAAAGATCCAAAGTCCCGAAAGAATGCAACCTTCGTATTATTTACAATTAAGTGCAAAAGAAAATCTAGACTATTGTTGATATAGCAGCAAGCTATCGCTTAGTTTCAGATACTTCTAATGTATGAAACCCATCTACTTGATTGGGTTTTGATATCTTTTCAAAGTGTATGTTGAGTTTTCAAGGAATATAATATGGAGATTTAAAAAGGTTAAAAATGATTATTAAACGAATAATAAGATTTTTCATCTGCGGTGTACCCTAAAGCAGAAACTTTTTGCTTTAATTATTTTTGCTTTCATAGCTTTCAGATCTAAAATCATGTTTACCAACTTTATTAATATGAAATTTCATCGTTGTTTCTTTTTCTTCTCTTTTTTAGCACTCGGTTGCAATTGTTCATACGAAAAAGTCATTTGGAAGGAGTTTAGTTAGTGTATACCTCGATGGCCAACTTAGCCATGAAGCTATCATGAAATATCCAGTTACTGAAGTAAGGTCTTTTTTCTTCAAGCCAATAAGCATTTCTTAAGCCGTTCATAGAGTACCAATAAAAAAATATCAGTCACAAGGACTGACATTGATTGTAATGTCCACACTTCAAAACTATTTTATAGCATTAGTTATTGCCATGATTTGAAGTCAGTTCATGTGTTTCACGATATTGGGATAACGGGAAGGAAGTGTTGGGCTGTATGACTTAGAGAGTTACTTGGCGGGCGATTTCAATGAGTGAAAATGTCGTTGGCTGTCTGGTCGTGCAGTCCAGGTTCGAATCCCATCTTTTTTTGCATATCATCGGATCACTTGCTTTCAAATCCAAAGAACTATTTTTGTATAGCATAAACGATATTGATTTGTCACTTGGATTTATACTGTGATTCAGCTAATTGCTTTTTGTCGGTGGTATACCTATTGGTCTGAGATAAATTTGTATCGATTCATGCAATACTTTGTATATATCAGCATTTTATGATTTTGGTTGGGTCATCTTCTGACGTTTCACACTCTGGAAGGTTACACTCATTCCTAATATTCTCAGACGGCAAAATCTTGGGGCACATTTAGAGTTTTGATACGAAAATATGATATGATTGGAATGAAAGTATATACTCTACAAAATCACCAGCATTGATAGCAATTCCAATGCAATATTTCATAGGGGGATCTTATTCAATGGACAAGAGAGCAATTTCAACCTTAATTCTGGGTCCGAGTTACAGCGGTATGATATTCGAAAATTTTCCAACCAACTTAACGATTTGTGAATAGCCCTTTAAAAGAAGTCTTGGCCGGCGCTACATTTTTCTGTATGACGGCGAACACCTTAAAGGAATCCTCTTCGAGTGCGACGACCTGGATTGAGGTCGCTTAAAGAGAGGCAGTGCAGCAGATTTTCTTCAAATTCACCAATGATGGCAGAAAAGGAGAGAAAAGGAATCTGCGACTTTTAATCTTGCAAATATCTGCCAAATTCCGGAAACAAGATGCGATTTCTCCTGAAGCGACTGGAATCTCAAGATGTCCCAGAAAAATGTCACACCATCCCAAACCTTTTTGAAACGGTCCATTGCATATTTTCTTTTTAGGATTTAATTCATTCGAATATTGGTTATGGTGTCCGTTACAATCCAAGCTTTTATTACAACGTTCACCCTCCACCTGCACCAACTAAAGTGTCGAAGAATATGGATTTCCCTGACTGCATTGCTGCAGGGCAGCAAAATAGATTTTGGGGAGAGGTCTACATGCTAAAAGGCCAAATGAGCTCAGTACATTTATTTAATGAATCTCTCACTCAGTCTGTTCTGTTTGAAATGCATTTCGCAGGTAAGCCAGTTTCTTATCTTCTTAACAGATATATATTTTTTCTTTTTAACAATTTTTAACAATTCTTATCCGTACTCTTGCGAATGAATATCCGTGCAGAGTACAGAGGCTTTATAACTTGAATTCCGAAATTTAAACTTAAAATTCTTATTTATAGCGTTGTTTGACATCTGACATCTTCCCTTCCTTCCTTTATCGTGTGAAAAGACTCATCAATGCTAAAAAAGCATACTTAAAAGCTTTTTGAGGTGGCTGGTTTCACACTTAAAGCTTGTAGAAGCGTGCTTGCGTTTTGTTGCGTGGAAGCGTTTTAACTTGTCTGAAAATGCGTGTGAGGATAACAACCAGACCAGGAAATAATTTCAGCCTACCAAGCGACGATACTTTTACTGACTATTTTGGAAAATTACCTTCAATTTTGTAACTTCTGCTACTTCAGTCCAACATTTGGCAATAAATTCTCTGTTACACTGCCTGTCTGTTCATTGATCGACTGATTGCTTTCAAAGATTAAATGAATTTTGGTAGTTTTGAAATTACAGCGTGTTGATTAAAGATTATGATTTTTATCCTTACCTAGTCGAGTGGAGGTAACTTCTCTCTTAGATTCGTCTTAGTTGAATTCTTGGAAACTGGCCCCATGTACATCGCAAAAGAAATGTTCGGTACGGCGCAGTAAGAATTAGTAAAGGTACCAAAAAAACTGACACTGCTCGGATAAATATAAAAACGATTGAAACGTACCTGTTTTTATCCGTGCCAAACCAAAATTTTCACCGGTGCCGGGACCGTCAGTACGTATTAAAACTGTATAAATGGACCTTTTATGTAGTATGATATTAAGTTTCGGAAAAATTTCATCCGAGATTAATGAAGTTTTCTTGCTCTGGTAATGGTTTATGTAAAGTACAATCGAATGTAGTTTAATAGCAAACGTTTTATCATCTTTCGTTTGCTTCTGGTAGAAATGATGTTAAAGCTGCATTCTCTTTATCGTAAAGTTTTATGCCGAACTGAATATATTTTAAAACTTGCTTTGTGTTTATCCTCAGGACCGAATAACTGGAACAACAGTGGCTTATCAGATGCAACAGAAATTCAGAATCATCTCAATGAACTATCAAAACAAATCGTACTTCATTACGATGCAAAGGTATATCATGCTGCATGCAGTCATTACATGTTTCTTGCGTAATTTTAATTGCATCATTTAATGCTATTCTTCTGATTTATAGGCAGCAAACGAAAATTCTTGCTTAAACCTTTGTTCGCCTTCAAATGGCCAGACGAAATGTCCAACCATGTTAGTAATCGTCTACTTATTTGTGTTAACAATAAAGATCCTTTATTCTACATCTACAATTCTTATTTGAACTATGTAATAAACACTGCATGCAGTTCCTAATCAGTGCTCACATTTGTTTGCATCACTTCGACCTCAGTAGCTACTGCAAGTGTGCAGTGCTGCAGGATAGGTTCCAGAACTGCCAGCCATTTTACAAAATCCCTTGCCATAGCTGTTTGTCGTTCGTTTCGTTATCGATTCTCTGAATTTTTCGTGTATAGTTCGTTTGTCAGAATATTTTATCATTTTCAAGGTTTTCTTTGGATATTCCCTTTCGCTATAATTACATGTACCTGCGGCATTTTAGTTTTAGCCATAGACATAGAGTATAGATATGCATAGAAGATGTGTTATAAAATAGAGTTTTCAAGCATTTGTAAATCTTATCCGATTGCCTTTCGAACTTAGAATGTATACAGTATAATTCGCGAAGAAATCGAGCCAAAAATGCACAGAGGATTAAAATGAACGTAATTATCAGAAAAAGCTCGCTGAGTATTGCAATCGATGACACAGTATTGTATAATTTACTTATATTGCTTTTCTTGCTCTTTTTAGTTTAAATGCCCGTGTCTGTCATACTTGGGACATCAAGGTATGATCGCTTACGATACTAATCTTTACACAGAGGTAGACTCAGAAAAGAAACATATCTTCGTTGTTACTCCGAGTTTCACGCATTCATGCGATCATCAGACAACTGATTCCACTACACTGAAAAATTATTTATTACATTTACTTGCTAAGGGGGTTTACAATGACTGTTCTTTGGAGGTGTTAATTGTTCTAAAGTTGCGTAAATAGTATTTGTTCTCGTGTCGGCACTTCGAAATTAGTTCAGAATCAGTTGTCTGATGATCGCATGAATGCGTGAAACTCGGAGTAACAACGAAGATATTTTTTTTCTGAGTCTACCTCTGTGTATATCGCTCTGCCAATGGCATAGAGCACATATTATCCAGCATAGACAAACGAAACGGATACTAATCTTTACATACCAAAAGCTATTGAAATATAAAGAACTTGTGATAGCATTACCCAGTTTCGAATTATCAACCTTTTGGAATAACTTGAAATTATTGAACGAACAACTGATTTAGAAAATCTAATATATGCATAATGATAATCCATCCTCTTACAACGGCGCATAAAATCTCAGAACAGCCGTTTCTTTATATACGAGACAAGTTTGTATTGGGACTACAAAAACTTTTTGTCATTTATATGTGAAAATTTGAAATAGTAGAGTATTCTTAATCCATGCCATGTTTGGAAAAGTATTAATTTATTACCTAGGCTAGGCTTGACTGTACTAAGTATGCGTTCCAAAAAATTTCAACTTGTGAATAGCTGCAGGATAAAATTTTGACAGAGAACGTGGGAGTAAGGATGATATAATAACGAGGTTTTGAACAATGTATCCAGTTAGAACAAGTCTTTGCGACAGTTAAAAAAACTGCAAACATCCCGAGATGAAAAACTCATCATTGGATTTTTTCAAAGAGACCTCAACTAATTCAGCCTTAAATGTCGAAGGTATCCAAATCATCACGGAGATATCCACCATGCAGACTACCCACCATCCAGGAATCAGGAAAATTTGAAAACCATGTTAAGAATTACTTATGAAAATTAGGTACAATACAATGTTTATAGAACGTATAGTTGACGGATAAAGACAGGGTCACTTTGTTGTCAAGATACTCAAATATGATAAGACTAAGTTTTCTAACTTGAGGTATGCTTGAGTTGGTAGTACATACGATGGATTCACCATACTTATTGTCTTTTACCTTTTGCATTTCTGTCTTCCTTTCAGAGCTCTATTCAATGCATTGGAGGGCTGCAAGTCTTATTTCCTTTACTTGAGCAAGTTAAATATAGTGAAGACAACGAGAATAAAATATCACGTGATCGCTCATTTGTATTAGCCAATGATGACATTTCAACAATGGATATTCACTTAAACAGCGATTCACTGAAACCTGAATTAACTGACAAAGAATTAAGCACGTCTCCATTGGACTTCAACCACTTAAGCGATGAAGTTCGTAATCAAAATGATGGCACTGATCAACAGGTCGCCGGAATGAAAAATGATGAACAAGAGCCTCGTCTTAGCAAATCAGCGACGGGTCAAGTATCAGATGAAAAAGAGGCTCGTCTTTCGCCAATTTCACCGAATGATTTCCGAGATCAACACCACCCATCTACTGGAAGTTTTCTGCTCATCGAAACACCGTATGTCAACATTTTCTCTGAGATTTTCTTAAGTTCTTTCGCTTGACTTGTCTTTCTATACAGGGAGGAATGCAGAATTTCATGATACGTGTACGTGCGTTTACACTGATTTACAGTTGCGGAAACTTTGTCAATTATTGGGGCAAAGCTATTGGTTCAGTAGATCATCATAGTTTTCTTCTATTGTTTTCTAGCAAAAAGCCAATGACTTTTGGTACAACCGCATCCTGTCGCCCCTAAGTTTCCGCCATTGCTGATAAAAACCCGTATAAAAGAGACCAACTCATTAGAAACTACTCACCGAGTTTCTTTTAAAACATCATATTTTCGTATCTTGAAACATGGTTGACTTGAGAAATGACAGAATTTTTCTATTGCTTCAAAAACAGTGACAGATTATCCCAATATGTGCATCGGATACTGCCAAGAAACTCAACAGGGTAATTTTGAGAAGTGGGTTTCTTATAAGCTGGTGTCTGCTAGGTCACACATTTTATTTCATAAGAAATTTCGTCTTGGTCTATTACTGAGTTGTTTACGATTCTGGCCGTTTCTAAGAAACCATCTTTATCATATTGTATAACTGTAGCTCTCGGCAGGTATAAATAGACCTATGCAACCGATTTTCATATGATATTTAATGTAACTCATGATTTCTTTTCTGAGAAAAAAGAATAAAAATGAGTAGGATGCAAGCGCCTGGCTAGACTTCACCGGTCTCAGCCCAGTGACGTCATCAGTGACGTCATCAGGTCGCGCTATAGTGCAATGGTTTTTATGGATGTTGATTTCTCATACCACATCATCAGTGACGTCATTAGATCGCGCTATAGTACGGCGGGTTTTACAGAAACCGCAGATGTTAAATGGTAACAGAGGTTTAATAATTCAATTCAATTTACAGGGTAACACAATTCTAAATAAATTCTCTCAATAATTCAATTCTGAACAAATTCTCATATAATTCTATAGAACCTAAGAATCCTCTTATCTGATTGGTTAGAACTTTCCAGAACTTTCCAGAACTTTCCAGAAATCCTACAATCTGATTGATTAATTATGATGGCGTAATAATAATTCGAACGCGACGTTCGAATCGTTTATGAAATAAAATAACATAATAATCCTACAATCTGGATAACTAGAACTTTCCAGAACTTTCCAGAACTTTCCAGAAAGTTCCACAAGATTCTAGAAACGAGAAATCCTGCAATCCGATTGGTTAATAATTCAAACGTCACGTTCGATCGATCAATCTATAAAATCGAAGCGTAAGACGAAATCAGTTCAGTTAGAAATTAATCATGAAGAGGTCACACGAAGAGGAGAGCTCAGCTGCTAATAATAATAGTAAGCGAAGAAAAATCGCTTGCGATGTATGTGGGAAATTGTTTGACAGAAAGTTAAATCTCGCATCACATAAGCGATCAGCACATGATATACGCCCATCGGCAGCAGAACAAAAGAAATTGGTTGGTGAAGGTAAGAACATGAACAAGATGGATAAGAAAGCATTCAGAATATATATCAAAGAAGAAGATATCAAAGACTGGGCAAGAATCACACAGCATACTATTCGAGAAATTAAAGAAGAATTGCCAGATCACAAGCAGGGGATAAAGTATTATGTCACTATCGATGCCGAATTTAAAAAGTATGGTGATACGCCTATGGTTACAGAACCACCACCCACATTCAGAACCACCGTGCAGACGTTGTTAAAGACAGAGTATGACTATGTTGAAGATCAGGTAGTTGAAGCTATCAACACACTGCGAGATAAGATTGATGAATTCTTGGAGAATGGAAGTGGTTGGATATTTACAAAGTTTACCCAACTACAAGTGAAGATGTTTGATTATGATGCAATTCGTGGTGGAAAGTATTTGCAACTACCAACATACATCAAAAACAAGCAAGCTGTTCTCAATGTACAGAACAGTGACGATAAATGTTTCATCTGGGCAATTCTATCCGCTCTACATCCACCAGCAGCAGAATCCAGAGAGAGTTGCACCGTATCGTCCATACTTAGATGAACTTAACTGTGAAGGATTGACATATCCAGTAAAAGCATCCGATAAAAAGATGATTGATACATTTGAAATAAACAACAACATTTCAATCAATATCTATATGGATGAAGATGGTGAAATTGTACCAGTAAGAATAACTGGAAACAAACGTGAAAAACATGTGCATTTGCTATTAGTATTCAATGACGATGGTGAGAGTCACTATTGCTGGATAAAGGACTTGAGTCGTCTTTTTGCAGGTCGAGATGGCTACAAACATAACCGAAAACGTTTTATCTGTCCTCTATGCTTATCAGGATGTAGAACTCAAGAAAATTTGGAAAAGCATGAAAAGCTATGTAAGACTCCTCAAGCTGTTGAATATCCTCAAGATACAGAATTAAAGTTTGAACATTTCAAACATCAGAGCTTGCTACCATTTATCATCTATGCAGATACTGAATCCATTCTGGAAAGCTCAAACAAAAGAGCTGCTTATCAAGAACACAAGCCGATCAGTTATTGCATTTATGTCAAATCAATCGATGATAGATGGCAACAGCCGTTGGAATGCTATACTGGTGAAGACTGCATGGAGGTGTTGATGAATCGTCTAGATGAATTGAATGAGGAAATCCGAGCAGTGTTCAAGAAAACCATGCCGATGATTAGATTAACACCGAAGAAAATGCAAGACATGATATGGCTACACACTGCTATTGCTGCAAGCAGCTATTTGATGGTAACAATAGAAGAAAAGTCAAAGATCATTGTCACATTACTGGGAAATACAGAGGACCAGCTTGCAAGTATTGCAACTTCAAACATCTAGATATAATAGCAAACACTCACACGATCCCGATCGTCTTCCACAATCTCAAAGGGTATGACATGCATCATGTTCTGAAGAATTTGAAAGGTAGAAATACAAAGATCATTGCCAATTCGAAAGAAAAGATCATGACTGCACAGATTGGTTCTCATACTGATGTGAATGAAGATGGTAAGGAAAGAAATATTCATGGGATCAAATACATTGACTCCTTTGCATTTCTGAGTACAAGTTTGGCAACACTAGCAGGCAACCTACCGAAAGAACAATTTGTCTCTATCAAAGGTCACCTACATGATGAGATTACTCAACAGCAGTACCCTAGTGTACCGAGAAATGAACAGGAAAGAGTTGCAGAATTGAAAAGAGAACGTCAAGGAATGTTTGAGCCTGGTGTAGCATGTAAAACCCGCTAAAAGATGAAGATGTTCTAGATTATAGAAATTGGAAAATACCATCAAGGAGAGATTTGACAGATGCTGAAGCTGAAGAAGTTGAGAGAGCATTTAAGTTGCTGACAAGAAAAGGTGTTTATCCCTACGATTGGGTGGATAGTGCAGAGAAAATGGAAGAAACATCTCTACCACCGAAAGAAGCATTTTACAACAAACTCTGTGATTCTGACATCAGCAATGAAGATTATGAACATGCTCAGCAGGTTTGGCGATACTTCAACTGTCAGACTTTTCAAGATTATCATGAACTGTACTTGAAAACCGATGTGTTGCTGTTGGCTGATATATTCGAGTCGTTCAGGGCACAAAGTCTGGAATTCTACGGACTCGATCCTGCACATTATCTAACTGCTCCTTCGCTGGCCTGGGATGCGATGCTGAAGATGACCGGTGTGAAGCTGGAATTGTTATCTGAAGAAAAGAAGGACATTCTACTTATGATTGAAGATGGTATTCGTGGTGGTGTCTCGATAGCAGTGAAACGGCATGCTAAATCAACAGAAAACAACACGCTGATGTATCTGGATGCAAACAATCTCTATGGATGGGCAATGTCGCAACCAATGCCGTATGGTGGTTTCAAGCAGTTTACACAAGAAGAAATCAGAAATACAAACATCCACGCTTTGCTGACAAGATCGAATGAAGATGTTGGTTATATTCTCAAAGTCGATTTGGAATATCCAGCCGAATTACACGATCATCATGCAGATCTACCATTGGCGCCGCAAAGATTACAAGTTCAAGAAGACATGCTATCAGAACATCAAAAGAACGCTCACGAAGAACTTTTCGATGGAAAAAAGTTTAAGTCAACACCAAAGCTAATACCAAATCTATTCAACAAAGAAGAATACCTCATGCATGAAAGAAATTTGAAGCAGTGTTTGGAATTGGGTTTGAAGCTGACAAAAGTTCATGAAATCATTGAATTCAAGCAAAGTCTATGGTTGAAAGAATACATTGATTTTAATACCCAGAAGAGAACTGTTGCAAGAAACGACTTTGAAAAGATCTGTTCAAGTTGATGAACAATTCCGTGTTCGGGAAGACGATGGAAAATGTTCGAAATCATGGACGTTTTGAAATCTGTACTGATGGAGAAGTCTTGAGAAAATGGGTAAGAAATCCAAACTTTTACGGAGTAATTGAAATCAACGAAGACACGCTTTTGGTTGAGAAAAAGAAGAAGAAAGTTACACTCAACAAACCAATGTATATTGGTTTCAGCATATTGGATATTAGCAAAACATTGATGTATGATTTCCACTATAACTTTGCAAAGCCAAACCTTCCAAATGTTGAGCTATGCTACATGGATACTGATAGTTTCATCTACGACATACCAATGTCTAAAGATCAAGTCGATAAAGTATTGAAAGATCACGAAGATGGATTCGATTTCAGCAATTATGATAAAGAACATCCAAATTACTCTACAAGAAACAAGAAAGTTATCGGGAAAATGAAAGACGAGCTTGGTGGTGTGGGAATGAAAGAATTTGTTGGATTGAGATCAAAGATGTATAGCTGTCAAATCAATGATGGAAATACAATCAAAAAAGCGAAAGGAATCAAAAAGTATGTTGTGAAGAAGCAAATGAAGCATGAAGATTATGTGAAATGTTTGATGGAAATGAGAGCAGATGCACACATTCAACGCAACATTGAATCACACTGTCACACCATCTACACTACGGAAAGAAAAAAGGCATCGCTGAATCCCTTTGATGATAAAAGATACATTCTTGATGATGGATTTAACACGCTGCCATATGGACATTATTCGCTAGAAAGACGCTGCGAAGAAGAAAACATTGATTGAACTGTTTTAACAAACTGTTGTAACAATATTCTAAACTAAACTGTTGTAACATTATTCTAAACTATTTTAACAAACTATTGTAACAAAACTGTTTCTAAGCTAAACTGTTGTAACAAATTGTTTTAACAAACTTAAATTATATCTTCGTTTAACATAGTTGTAAACAAATAAATCGTTATCTAACTTGTTCTGAATGTTGAAATATTTATTAACCATTGAGTTCATTGAAACGTTTTTTGTTCTATTGATTAGAAAGAATATGCAATGTTGTCCACATGTAGCAGTCTCATAGGATTGAACTTGAACCTTGTTATAAGCGAGCTGGAACGGTCTAATAAAATCTAGAAATTCTTTCAACATAGGAGGTTCACCAAACGAATCATAGAAATCCAATCGACCATCATCAGCAATATAGACAGCTACCCAGTGGGTTCCTTTACCAGTAAAATTATCTTCATTGAAAATAAATGAACAAGGTAGAGAATGAATGTCGATGTTTTGATTTCATCTTTCCCAAATACACCATGGAAATGAGGTAGCTTTTCACGTTTTACAAGTAAGTTATTAATCGTTATATCATCCATAATTACCAATCTCGAATGATGTTTTTATGACTATCAATTTGAATGACTCTATCAAATTCACCCAAAATTACAATGTTCATCAAACTGTCAACAGCGTTTGCAAAATTTATACTGATTCTCAGATTACCCTCTCTTTTAAGCAAATATTGCTCATCTGCACAGTTTCCTTTAGGTGTCAAATCAAACCCATAGATTGCCGATCCTTGTTTGAATCTATCATAATCAATTAGACTAGGTGAATTATTCAAGCTGGTCACCAAGCGGCTGTAGGCATCAAAGTAATCATCATCATCATAATTCAATCTTAGAGGTGGGGTAATTTCTTGATTGTCAACAGTCACTTGAATGGCAGAAACAGAAACATGTTCAAACTCAAACGGATTTCCTTCATCCGCTCCATTGAATGATGAATTATCAACCAGCGCAAAAAACAATCTGTTTGGAATCTTTCCATTGAACACATTATCTTGAACCCAGTTGGTTGTTGCAGCATTGATTAAGTAGCTTGCCATGTGAGGTTGACAGACTGGGTAAACCGCATTCGTTTTCATCAGTGTTCTTTCAATTCCTTTCAATACATCATCTTTAAGATGTATGTGACGAAGCACCAGTTTCACTTCGGAAATGTATAAGCGCGAAGTGGTTCCAGCTTTTCTCATCAAACAAAACACATCACTGTTTGGACTCAATCGCCATTGAAGACGAACACCAGGCAGCAAGTATTTGCTTTGATTGCAAATGTTAACATGAGGTTTTGTCAACACTTTAACCTTTTCACTCTCGTCAAATGGTGCAGATCTTGCATTTAAACCCAGATTTTTTACTGATGCTGTTGTTGGAAAACCAACATTTTCTTTGCCAATCGTATCACTGACCCAGTTTGTCATTTTCAAATAGTTTTAGCTCTGGTTTCATCAAACGTCAGAATTGTTTCCAAGTAAGATTGATAGGCATACATTCCATTTGCTTCTGTGACGGGAGTGTCATTCAAAACCAACTCTATCTGCTTCCACATGGATTGACCAATATTATTTATTACTCCAACAAATTCTGCAGTGGTTTTTCCAATATTACTTCCATCGACTCTTTTAATAGCTAGAGTCGAGACGAAATAAGAATGATTCAAGTCAATCATATGATCAGGCTGAGCAGGAATGTCAAACACAACAGTTTGTTTTGAGGCATTGAGAGCAGCAGTTTGTGGAAAATATTCAACATCTTTAAAATACTTGACATCGTTTTGAATTACTGGTGGACAGAATAAATCCAAACTTTCACTAGGACATTCAGTATATTCTGGCTTTATGCTCATTGTTGCAAATTCTTCTTCAACAGTTTCTTCAACAAAGTTTTTTTCAAATCAGGTTTCTTAGCTTTCTTAGCTCTTCTCTTCTTCACCGGCTGCTTAGGTATGAATATCCCTCTCATGGTGCTTTCTTTTATAGATCTTTTAGGACGAACTCTTGATTTCTTACCAGCAGTCGATTTCTTACCAGCAGGCGATTTCTTACCAGCAGTCGATTTCTTACCAGCAGTCGATTTCTTACCAGCAGGCGACTTCTTACCAGCAGATTTCTTCACAACATCGGCGATTTCTTCAGTAGCCTTCCTTTTAATTCCTCTCATAGAAGATTTGGCAGTATTTTTAACAACTTCTCCAACATTCTCACCAGCTAATATCCGATCGACTGCCTTTCCTCCTTCTTCTTCTAAAACAGGTTTCAAAATTTTCTCAGCAGCTTTTACACCTTGTTTCTTTATTGTTGGCATTGCAGCTTTAACAGCTCTTTTAAAAATAGATCCGGCTTTCCTGAAAATACTACCTACTCCTCTTCCACGCTGGTAGGTGTAAAAATACGGAGTTGATTTGTAAATTGGGAAATCATACATGTTTTCTTCTAAAGTGTAGCAAGAATGTTGTCTTTGTTTTGTAGAATTGTATCTCTTTTCCCAACTCGTTGTAGACTTTTATAGTAAATTCGTTGATATCGTTGTATAACAATGGATAGTAGAACAAATTTTCAAATTCCACAAAATTTACAACGTGCTTGTTAATTTTCAACGGAATGAAGCGTAGCAGTGGCGTGCTAATTTTTCCAACTACACGATAGTCTAACAAAGAGCAATATATAAACATATTCTTCCCTTCTGCGTTGACTTGGAAATGTTCATCACCCACCACATCAGTCGTTCTTTCGATTGCATTGAATACATAATCTGTTAATGGTTTGTCTAGAAAAGTTCCAGTAAATGGACATGGTGTCCATCTCACATCTCTGTAATAAACATTATTCATGTTTTTATTATATTCTTCTGTAGCTTCAACGAAACCAAACAATTTGCACAAATCTTTTCCCAATGCAACTCTTTTAACGTACTTTGGAAAGGTTATCTTGATTTTTGAATCTACAATTGAAAACTGTGGCAGATCTTCGTAAGGCAAACCTAATTCTTTTACATATTCTTTTATTCTTCCCCTCTTGCGCGCGAATGTCTTCATTCATAATTGAAACAATTTCTCTCATTGTTAATTTGTGAACGTCATCTCCCTCTGAGATTTCACCAATAAGGTGACTAAGACGTACATAATACTCGCGCTTATCAGCTGCCTGATTCCATTTCTTTGTATAATCATCAGATATTACCAATCTCACGTTCAAATCTTCAAAACCAACCTTGTCGGTACCAATTTGGAAAAATCCCATCATTCGCCAGGGTTCATATTTCCCATATTTGAATTCTGCGGGATTAAATACAAATCTATCGCTCAGTTCATAGACCATTTCCGCTAATGCCACCTCCCATTTTCCATGTAAATGTAATTGTTCTTTAAGTTTTATTGCTGAATCTGAATCGTTGGTGCATGTAAGATAAAAGTCATTAATCATCTTTGCTGAAAAACAAGTCAATCTGACAATTGTCTTCAAATTTATCCGATATATCTTCCAACGTTTCCCAGTTGATGATTTTAATATCAAATGATTTTATATGAGATCTTGTTACTCTATACGATGCAGGATTTATAGTTGATCTATGAATCGATTGCGAATCGTCAATAACTAGACCCAATAGAGGAACAGCATCCTTACTTATAATGAAATCACAACAAACAGCAAACACTTTTTCATTCTCATCTTTTTCTTTTCGATATAGCGTACAAGCAATCATGCTACATTTCCAACTTGTATCCACTGGAAGTGGATTAACAAAATTTACATGTCTATTATTTAAAGTTACATTCATATTACCGGTCTAATTCTAACTGTTAGTGATGTTTCTCCAATATATTGCTTTGCGGAATAGAGAGATGTTAATTTTATAAGATTCCCATCATCATCTACCAATCTTATTGGGATTTGTTGAAACTGCAACCTCTCCAATGGTGTGAAAATTATATTCTTTGGAGCATAATATCTAACATATGTATCGAGATCTGTATCGTAAAATGTTAGTTTTCTCAAAACTCGCCTTTTCTCAATACCACCAAGATAATTGCTTTCCAATAGATCACATTCTATATTTATAGATGTATGTTCATTTAAATGAACACCATCCTTTATTCTACTCAAACAGTTGATCTTTCCTCCAGTTAACGGATCTCCATCTGCCTTCTTCTTATATACAATCAGATACATAGCCTGGTGAGGTTGTATACTGTCAGAAGTCTTGTATTCAAAGTATGTTAATGTTGAACCATTTGGCAATGTGTTATTCATTTGATCTTCCAAACCAAGGAAATGTGCCAAAGGTCTTGAAAATTTCATGAGAAGTGCACTGGTAAATTTCATCGTTTTACCGTGATATGTTGAATATCCCAATGATTTCAAATCATCTTTCATTTCAAACTGTATCTTTCCATCAATCAATGATACTGATAACATGTTTTTCAACTCATAACCAAACTCAGGGAAATTCAATACCCTGTCATTGAAAAGCCTTTTGAATTCATAATACATGAGAGTATTATCGCGTGTTTCAATAATTTCTTTATCAAGATAGATTTTTTCATTAAAAAAATCATTTATACCCCAATCAATCAATTTTCCCTCTTCATCCGTGACTGTTACATACTCATTTGCTATTGAAAACCAATATTGATCTTGTAGTGATTTTTCTCCTCTATCCGGCAACGTCATTTGTAACAATGCCATTTCCCACTTTCTCTTATTGTTTAATTGAAATACGTGAGGTAAATCAACTGTGAAATCTACTAATTTCATTCTATCGGTAGCAAATCCCGAAGGAAGAACCAAATCAAATTCTTCATCAATCATATTGTCTCCAATTGACTTTCAGCAACCCACTCATCAAATTGGGAAGGATAGCCTCTCCATCTGATTAAATAGAAGTTTTTGCCCCTCTTCTTCTTAGTTTTCAACACTTGCTCGACAACAAATGTTTTTGGAAGATACACACGTTGTAGCTCTTCTTTATAGAAACGATCAACTATCTTTTCACCTTGTAGATCTTCAATTTCATACATTACTGGATATCTTTCTTTAAAGACTTTACTGATCTTGAATATTTCTTCAGTATAATTTTGCAAGTAACCTTTCTTAAACATTCTCTTCTTCAAACTCAATCTTACATAATCTCCAGTTTTGAAAAGCTTTTTATTTTTTCTGGTTTCTTTTTTAAACAATCTTTTTCGAACAGTGTCGACATTGTCTTGGTTGACTTCAGAAGGTCTCATACCAATAGATCTGTGATATGTATTATTGTATGAGTTGACAAAATCTTGCAAATTATCAATGTATCTCAACGTATTTTGTGCTGTAAAGTATCTATACATTCGTCCTTTTAATGTTCTGTTAAAGCGTTCAACAATTGCTGCCTTTACTTCATTATTTGCAGTGTAAAATCCAATATCGTTTTTCTTCAACAAAGCTTGGAATTCTTTGTTTATAAACTCGCTGCCTTTGTCGGATCGTACCTTTTTAGGTTTTCTTTCGGATAAAATTTCTTTAAACGCATTGACAATTTCTTTTGCAGTTTTTCTTTTAGAGGCTTTACCCATGCATACTTGCTAAAAGTATCAATACAGCATAAGAGGAATGTAATGTTGTCGTTTTCTTTTTTCAAATGCGTCATATCAACAAGATCACATTCCCACAAATAGTCAATGTTATTGGTTAGTATCCGCTCCCGTTTAAAGTTCTTCCTACTTGGTTTGTGCAGCGAATAGGCAAGACTAGTTTTACTCCATTCTTCAACATCTTTCCTTTTCAAATTAGGAATTACTTTTTTGAATTCCCTATACGCTTTATCCAAACCCCCGAGAGAACCCGGAACAGAAGGATCAGAATATAACTTTTCTAAACTCATAATAAATCAATTAACAATTCTAACAATTTAACATTTGTACACTTTTTCTTCGTCGCTTTCTTTTCTTGCACTTTCTTCCTTTATTTATAACCTTTTAGGCTTTTTCTTCACTGGTTCATCATCAGATTTGCTTGGCTCCATGACTATCTTTTCAAAAGAATCCATTTTACTGTCCTATAGAATTGTTGATCTCTATTTATAACCTTTTCTAGACTTGTACACCACTAAAGGAGCTTCATTAGGGAAAATATTAGTGCGAAATCTCATATCTTCTCCAATCGATTGTGTGAAATCACAAAGTAAGTAGCCGTACATTCTTGCTGTTGCATCATTGTAAATGTCAAGGAATGTTTTTGGAGATGAGGGCATAATTTGTCGTGCAAGAAATCTAATTTGACTTCTATCTCGAGGATTCTTGAAAAGAACTTGATACTGAGTATTGAGAGCTAAATTTCTCATTTCTGTTCCTCTTGGAAAAGGGTTTTGCATCATAACAATTACATTGATGTTTAGATGAGATCTTCCTTTTGTGAACAATTTTCCCAAATCTTTAAAGTTGGCAATTTCATGCATTAAATCATCGACAACAATAGTTAATCTTTTGTCCGATCTTTCGATTTCTTCGTACAAGTTTTCAGGTAGCTCAGTAATAAATCTACAATTCCCGTTAAAACTTTTTTTAACGCGCTCAAACAATTCCGGTTGATTTGTTCCCGAGATCCACATAAGATTGGGATATTGTCTGCCATTATCAATTATATTGTTATAATTTTTCAACAGATTTTCTACCCAAGTCGTTTTACCGCTTCCGCTTACTCCAGATAAAATCAAAGAAAAAGGTGCTTTAAATCTCAAATCATAACTCATATTTATAACAAACTTTAAACATCTCATACAACAGACAACATCTATTTATAACAAATTCTTTACATCTAGCTACAACATTGAACTAATATCTATAACATCAAACTAATATCTATAACATCAAACTAATGTTCACTAATTTTAAACATCTCATGAATAACAACTGTATAACAACGTTCAGTCTAGGCAAATGCCATGATTAAATTGTTTATTATTCTGCTCAATATTTGCAACAGGTACATCGATGTGAAGAGACTTGGATGAGATAATTCATCATGCAGATTTTCAACTCTGAATTTGATTGTTTGATTCAGTCGACCATTCTTCTTCTTCAGCTCATCAAACATTGATTTCTTAAACGATTCTTTCCCTTCAGCCAGCATGTCGGAGTTGACATAACTAATGTGAAATGTTAGAAATCTAAAAGCATTATGTACCATACAATCTTGCTTATGATCAGCAGCATCAATTTGTTTTGCCCACATCTCTGTAGTTGCACACTTTTCACAATACTCTTTTGCTTTGTTGAAAATGTATTTCAGGAGAATTTCGGCATATACTTCTTGCACTTGAACATCAATCTTTGCCGGATCTTCTTCTTGTTTCTTTTTCTTCTTTTGAATCTGCTCATCATCATCACTCGCTGGTCTTTTCCGGGATGGTTGTGGAAGCATTTTCAGATCAGCAACCTTTCCATATAATGCTTTCAGCATTTCTTCTTTTAGATTTATTCCCGTCTTTGATGGTTTCTCATTCTTCCATCTTCGGATTCCAAGACAGAGTCGTAGAGGGAAATCACCATTTTTCTGCAAATAGATTTCCAGCTTATCCTCATACGCTTCTTCTTTACTCAAAACTTCAGTGTATAGTGTTAGAAACTGTGTGATTCTGCCAAAGTACTGCTTTGATTGAATGTGTGCTTTGTTCTTCTCAAACAGACTTTCAGCATCTTCTCCGCGGAACTGGAATTGATCGTTTATGTTTTCATCAACTATTTCCAAGAGACGAGACAGTGCTGCATGAGAAATAGCCATTGATTTAACAGCTAATCCATCTTTAATTGTATCTTTCACCACTAACAACCATTTGTTAGAACCAGGTTGGACAGCAAATGATGACTTGATTAGGCCCTCTTCATCTCTAACTTCATAAATTGCAGCCATGACTCTTTAGTGATTTTTTAAGCTCCGCACTCTACGACGACTTGTTACAACTGAACTGATTTGATTTTACGCATCGGTTTTATAGTTTGATCGAACGTGACGTTCGAATTATTAACCAATCAGATTGCAGGATTTCTCGTTTCTAGAATCTTGAACTTTCTGAACTTTCTGAAACTTCTGGAAAATTCGTCAGATTTTTGAAAATCAGATTTAGCGAATTTTTCTTTCTTTCGTCTATGTTTTCTGGTTGTTTTCCTACCACCATTAAGTCGCTTTCTACGCTTTCTTCTCACACCGCCGCCAGCTAATTTTCTTAAACCAGTCTCAACACCTAAACCAGTTGCAGCTATGGCACCGCCTTTTGCAGCTGCTTTTGCTCCTTTTAATGCGAATTTCTTTACGGCTTGTTTGCTAATATTTCTAGTCACTGCTCTTCCTCCTTGCTTAATTGCTTGCCTAACTGCTGCTCGCGCTAATGCGGACCCCATCTTTCTAGAATTTTCTAATGTTGACTTCCTTTTATAGCCACCTCTCATCAACTCGAATGCTTCCTGTCCACCATCATTTTTTAACATATCATCAATAATCATTGAAGCAATAATAGTTCCTGCTAGTGATGCCATTATTTGAAATCGGATTTTTTAGCATATGCGAATTTATTCAGCGTTTTCTTTGGTACCCCAGCAGCTCTCCAGACTTCTCTAGGGATAAATTGTAAGGGTTTATCTTTTTTCCACCCCTTTTTCCTAATTCTCGGTTTCAATTCGCGCTGTAAGCCTGGTAATGGTGTAATGCCAATCGCTGTTTTGACGATCCAATTTTGAAGGTTTTTAAAAAGACCTTTACCCCTAATTCTCTTTATGCGTCGTCGCTTTGTACGCTGTTTCTTTCTATCCTGCCTCTTACGCTTACACATCTTTAATTACTAGGTGCATGCATTGTAATTAATAGGAGATGTGAGATGACTTAGATATTCTTGTAAAGTTAATATTGTTACAACAGTTAAACGTTAAAATAGTTTGTTACAACAGTTTGTTAATATTGTTACAACAGTTTGTTAAAACAGTTCAATCAATGTTTTCTTCTTCACAGCGTCTTTCTAGCGAATAATGTCCATATGGCAGCGTGTTAAATCCATCATCAAGAATGTATCTTTTATCATCAAAGGGATTCAGCGATGCCTTTTTTCTTTCCGTAGTGTAGATGGTGTGACAGTGTGATTCAATGTTGCGTTGAATGTGCGCATCTGCTCTCATTTCCATCAAACATTTCACATAATCTTCATGCTTCATTTGCTTCTTCACAACATACTTTTTGATTCCTTTCGCTTTTTTGATTGTATTTCCATCATTGATTTGACAGCTATACATCTTTGATCTCAATCCAACAAATTCTTTCATTCCCACACCACCAAGCTCGTCTTTCATTTTCCCGATAACTTTCTTGTTTCTTGTAGAGTAATTTGGATGTTCTTTATCATAATTGCTGAAATCGAATCCATCTTCGTGATCTTTCAATACTTTATCGACTTGATCTTTAGACATTGGTATGTCGTAGATGAAACTATCAGTATCCATGTAGCATAACTCAACATTTGGAAGGTTTGGCTTTGCAAAGTTATAGTGGAAATCATACATCAATGTTTTGCTAATATCCAATATGCTGAAACCAATATACATTGGTTTGTTGAGTGTAACTTTCTTCTTCTTTTTCTCAACCAAAAGCGTGTCTTCGTTGATTTCAATTACTCCGTAAAAGTTTGGATTTCTTACCCATTTTCTCAAGACTTCTCCATCAGTACAGATTTCAAAACGTCCATGATTTCGAACATTTTCCATCGTCTTCCCGAACACGGAATTGTTCATCAACTTGAACAGATCTTTTCAAAGTCGTTTCTTGCATAAGTTCTCTTCTGAGTATTAAAATCAATGTATTCTTTCAACCATAGACTTTGCTTGAATTCAATGATTTCATGAACTTTTGTCAGCTTCAAACCCAATTCCAAACACTGCTTCAAATTTCTTTCATGCATGAGGTATTCTTCTTTGTTGAATAGATTTGGTATTAGCTTTGGTGTTGACTTAAACTTTTTTCCATCGAAAAGTTCTTCGTGAGCGTTCTTTTGATATCCAGATAACATGTCTTCTTGAACTTGTAATCTTTGCGGCGCCAATGGTAGATCTGCATGATGATCGTGTAATTCGGCTGGATATTCCAAATCGACTTTGAGAATATAACCAACATCTTCATTCGATCTTGTCAGCAAAGCGTGGATGTCTGTATTTCTGATTTCTTCTTGTGTAAACTGCTTGAAACCACCATACGGCATTGGTTGCGACATTGCCCAACCATAGAGATTGTTTGCATCCAGATACATCAGCGTGTTGTTTTCTGTTGATTTAGCATGCCGTTTCACTGCTATCGAGACACCACCACGAATACCATCTTCAATCATAAGTAGAATGTCCTTCTTTTCTTCAGATAACAATTCCAGCTTCACACCAGTCATCTTCAGCATCGCATCCCAGGCCAGCGAAGGAGCAGTTAGATAATGTGCAGGATCGAGTCCGTAGAATTCCAGACTTTGGGCTCTGAACGATTCGAATATATCAGCCAACAGCAACACATCGGTTTTCAAGTACAGTTCATGATAATCTTGAAAAGTCTGACAGTTGAAGTATCGCCAAACCTGCTGAGCATGTTCATAATCTTCATTGCTGATGTCAGAATCACAGAGTTTGTTGTAAAATGCTTCTTTCGGTGGTAGAGATGTTTCTTCCATTTTCTCTGCACTATCCACCCAATCGTAGGGATAAACACCTTTTCTTGTCAGCAACTTAAATGCTCTCTCAACTTCTTCAGCTTCAGCATCTGTCAAATCTCTCCTTGATGGTATTTTCCAATTTCTATAATCTAGAACATCTTCATCTTTTAGCGGGTTTTTACATGCTACACCAGGCTCAAACATTCCTTGACGTTCTCTTTTCAATTCTGCAACTCTTTCCTGTTCATTTCTCGGTACACTAGGGTACTGCTGTTGAGTAATCTCATCATGTAGGTGACCTTTGATAGAGACAAATTGTTCTTTCGGTAGGTTGCCTGCTAGTGTTGCCAAACTTGTACTCAGAAATGCAAAGGAGTCAATGTATTTGATCCCATTGACATTTCTTTCCTTACCATCTTCATTCACATCAGTATGAGAACCAATCTGTGCAGTCATGATCTTTTCTTTCGAATTGGCAATGATCTTTGTATTTCTACCTTTCAAATTCTTCAGAACATGATGCATGTCATACCCTTTGAGATTGTGGAAGACGATCGGGATCGTGTGAGTGTTTGCTATTATATCTAGATGTTTGAAGTTGCAATACTTGCAAGCTGGTCCTCTGTATTTCCCAGTAATGTGACAATGATCTTTGACTTTTCTTCTATTGTTACCATCAAATAGCTGCTTGCAGCAATAGCAGTGTGTAGCCATATCATGTCTTGCATTTTCTTCGGGTGTTAATCTAATCATCGGCATGGTTTTCTTGAACACTGCTCGGATTTCCTCATTCAATTCATCTAGACGATTCATCAACACCTCCATACAGTCTTCACCAGTATAGCATTCCAACGGCTGTTGCCATCTATCATCGATTGATTTGACATAAATGCAATAACTGATCGGCTTGTGTTCTTGATAAGCAGCTCTTTTGTTTGAGCTTTCCAGAATGGATTCAGTATCTGCATAGATGATAAATGGTAGCAAGCTCTGATATTTGAAATGTTCAAACTTTAATTCTGTATCTTGAGGATATTCAACAGCTTGAGGAGTCTTACATAGCTTTTCATGCTTTTCCAAATTTTCTTGAGTTCTACACGAGGATAAGCATAGAGGACAGATAAAACGTTTTCCATTATGTTTGTGACCATCTCGACCTGCTAAAAGACGACTCAAGTCCTTTATCCAGCAATAGTGGCTCTCACCATCGTCATTGAATACTAATAACAAATGCACATGTTTTTCACGTTTAGTTTCAGTTATTCTTACTGGTACAATTTCACCATCTTCATCCATATAGATATTGATTGAAATGTTGTTGTTTATTTCAAATGTATCAATCATCTTTTTATCGGATGCTTTTACTGGATATGTCAATCCTTCACAGTTAAGTTCATCTAAGTATCGCCGGTACGGTGCGGCTCTCTCTGGTTGTGTCGTGATTGTGGATGTAGACGGGATAGAATTGCCCAGATGAAACATTTATCGTCACTGTTCTGTACATTGAGAACAGCCTTCTTGTTTTTGATGTATGTTGGCAGTTGCAAATACTTTCCACCACGAATTGCATCATAATCAAACATCTTCACTTGTAGTTGGGTAAACTTTGTAAATATCCAACCACTTCCATTCTCCAAGAATTCATCAATCTTATCTCGCAGTGTGTTGATAGCTTCAACTACCTGATCTTCAGCAACGTCATACTCTGACCATAGAAGCGTCTGCACGGTGGTTCTGAATGTGGGTGGTGGTTCTGTAACGATAAGCGTATCACCATACTTTTTAAATTCGGCATCGATAGTGACATAATACTTTATCCCCTGCTTGTGATTTGGCAATTCTTCTTTAATTTCTCGAATAGTATGCTGTGTGATTCTTGCCCAGTCTTTGATATCTTCTTCTTCGGTATATATTCTGAATGCTTTCTTATCCATCTTGTTCATGTTCTTACCTTCACCAACCAATTTCTTTTGTTCTGCTGCTGATGGGTGTATATCATGTGCTGTTCGCTTATGTGATGTGAGATTTAACATTCTGTCAAACAATTTCCCACATACATCACAAGCGATTTTTCTTCGCTTACTATTATTAGCAGCTGAGCTCTCTTCTTCGTGTGACCTCTTCATGATTAATTTCTAACTGAACTGATTTCGTCTTACGCATCGATTTTATAGATCGATCGATCGAAAGTCGCGTTCGAATTATTAACCAATCAGATTGCAGGATTTCTCGTTTCTAGAATCTTGTGGAACTTTCTGGAAACTTCTGGAAAGTTCTGGATTATTACGTCATTTTAGGAACATTCTGGAAAGTTCTAGTTATCCAGATTGTAGGATTATTATGTTATTTTATTTAATAAACGATTCGAACGTCGCGTTCGAATTATTATTACGCCATCATAATTAATCAGATTGTAGGATTTCTGGAAACTTCTGGAAAGTTCTGGAAAGTTCTAACCAATCAGATTGCAGGATTCTTAAGTCAGGACAAGTTTCAGAAGAACAACAGGCAATTCTCTCTGAAATGGAAGCGTGGCAGAGAAGCAGGGAAAGGGTGGAGAGTAACAACGAAGTTGCAGATGTTGGTGCCGAAGAGTCTCTAACAAGTGATGGAGAATCTCTAACTGATGATGATGATGATGATGAAGAAGCTGATGATGATAATATTGAAGGAGTTTATAATAGGCATGGTGTGGAAATAGATCGAATCCTAGGATTTATGGCTCAGAGTGATGAGAACACGAACTATATAGTTGAAATGGTTAGATTGTTAATAAGAATGAGACAAACTTAAACTCTTGTGAATCTTGAGTAATTAAATTTAAAGTTCTATAGAATTATATGAGAATTTGTTCAGAATTGAATTATTGAGAGAATTTATTTAGAATTGTGTTACCCTGTAAATTGAATTGAATTATTAAACCTCTGTTACCATTTAACATCTGCGGTTTCTGTAAAACCCGCCGTACTATAGCGCGATCTAATGACGTCACTGATGATGTGGTATGAGAAATCAACATCCATAAAAACCATTGCACTATAGCGCGACCTGATGACGTCACTGATGACGTCACTGGGCTGAGACCGGTGAAGTCTAGCCAGGCGCTTGCATCCTACTAAAATGAGAGTTTTTGCCGTTTAGCTGTTGAAAGTCACATTGTTATTCGCATAGAGTGCTCTGAGCAATATTATTTTCTAAGCAACTGTGCTCTCCGTTAAAAGTGTCAGTTGTGATAAAACCTTTTGATTTCTTTGGTACTTGATTCCTTGTTTCGTTTTTCAGGCAATCACCCGTAAATTCCCGACGACCAGATCAGGAATCTGAAGATTGGGTCTTGGTAGATAAAACATCTTCCAGAGCAAGAAATCTAACTTTTACGAAATGGGCAAAAGAAAAAGATTATTATGATTTAAATGGAGCATCCTATTTCATTTCTCTGTTAAGAAATATGCTTGTAAATCAGAGAAGAGCTCAGGATCTCTTTCTTCAATCGAAAGGCGTTCAACTAATGGGATTGTTGCTGCAGAAATGTGATGCAAGAATCATTAATGTTGGATTTCTTATGTCACTTCAATCTCTTGTTGAAGGCTTAGCTGGAAGTAAAATGGACCTTCTTCAGGCCATTTATAAGTACATTTTATTTGATTTCAGAATATGGACTGAATCAGATATTTCTGTTCGAATTGCACACGTGCAGCTTATTTCAACTTATCTAAAGGACAATCCCGAGTATTTCAGAGAAATGTTCGGTGTTAATTTTCTGCTAAAAATAATAAGAAGTCATTATCTTGAAATGAGCAAAGATAAGAGAAGCGAAAGCAGCGTAAAACTGAGCGATGAAGATCATAAATGTATGAGAATGGCTATTCTCGGTATGTCATTTGTTTCTCATGTTAAACATCAATGAATTATTTCTCAGATATCTTATGAGATGGCCAAAAAGCAGGAACTTCTTTGATCATACTAAAAAACTTCTTTCGTCTGGCCCTTAGAAAATATCTGACTCCGAAAAAAGCTTTAAGTATGACCAAAGATGTTTCTGTTTTTTCGTTATTTTGAAGTTTTGTACACCTTAAAGACTTTAAATCTGTGTTACATAGGAAGGAGAAATAGTGTGTTAAGTGTGTTAAGTGCCAGTCGCTAGGATATCAGAAATAGATGAACTGACGAGACCTTGACCCTGGCTGTTGCACTGGCTGGCTGAAGCTCGAACCCCGAAATCAACAAGAACCTGTCGGGGGAGTGCACTTGACTTTCCGCAATACGGGAACGTGCCGCTAGAAAACTAGTAAAGCCAGCCAGCCCTGGAGTCAAATTTAAAAAGATGCCCTGTCCTTGAGTCGTTTTGGGTCAAAACATTGAATATCCTCACCCATCTAGCCGGTTCTATCACGCCGCCACAGCAATTTCTCCTACTTGGCACCTTCTTCAAGTGCCTTTTAATATGGGCTGTTGTATTCTTATAAATATGATTTAGGGTATAATGGAGATCTCTTTAATTTCGTAGGGCTGGTATTTTTCTATCTGAAATCTGGATGCAGTCAGACGGATATTGATGCTTTAGTAGGATACATTGCAGCTTTGACGAATCTGTTACATTTGAATGAAGTTGTTGAGCTTCTCAAGCATGCATTGGAAGTGCCAGGTGATGATTCTGGCAAACTGATCACACGGCTAGCAGGTACAGCATTACACTCTTAACAGTTTTTTTTTTAAACCCCATCGACTCTTATTTAAATTTTTAGTCTCTGTTATCGTTTAGACGTATTTCAAACCATTTGAATAAAACACACAGTATAGAAGTTTGTTATGGGAAAACTGCTTTACAGAGATTTTTTCCGCATCTTCCCTTTCTTTTGACACCGTTAATCTAAATGTACCATCCTGTTTTAGAATGGTGAATACTTTTATTACCTAGACACCTAATGCTGGCGTTGTTCTAGACTTATTACCTGAGCCTTGAACCCCAGTTGTGGCTTTTCAAACCGAGACTAACACGAAACCGAGATCGCTCAAACTTGATCATAGTTTGAGCTTCCAGCAGTTTAACTCTATAACGGTAGCTACAACTCAGGCTATACGTCTAGTGGTTCTTCATCACTCCTCTAAGCCTCCGGAAGGAATTGCACATAGGTTGATGCAAAATGGTAGCCAGCGGTATATACCCTTAGCAAGAAAATTTTGGCATATAAAGGACCCAACTAGTACAGCAAGGTGGCTTGATGAAACTAATTTTAGGCTGGAAATACTACACATAGGAGCAGTTTTCGATAACGTGTGTCAAGATCATCTTATTTTAGTATCATAAAATACACGAGGGTAGACTAGTTTTTTTCTGCAGAAAAAAACGCAGAAAACGTCATGACCTGCAGAGCGGGTCACCAGTACTGAAAGGGTTTTTTATTAATTGAATTTAAAATTGCCAGAAAACTCTGAAACATCTTAAGACATAAAAAGCTTAGCTTAGTAGAGTTCAAAACCAAATACCAATATCCAGTTTCTGCCTTCTGATTGAAGCTTTTGGATCTGCATCTTGGCATACGTTCCTCTTTAGTCAACAGTTTCTGACGTTTATACTCTTAGGAGTGTCAGATGAGTGTCAGATATTCGTTTTTCTCGCAATTTTGAAGTTTTTTACCCCCAAAGACTAATTCATTACATTTCCTCATTATCTTTTCAGATTCAAGTTGCTCAAACATCTTAACACGATGGCTAGTGCATGACAGCAATGAAAAAACAAGACTTTGTATTCTCAGAATACTTTATCTGCTTCTCTCATCTAGTAAGCTTTCAGAGTCATCAAAAGCGAAAATCCGTTTGAAAAACGTTGGCTATGATTCAGTGTGTACACTAATTTCAAAGCAAAGTGTTTCCCGTGATGTTATCATTGCTTTGCTCAAGCTAGCTCTTTCATCTGAACAGACGACATATAAAGGCGTGGATATTTACCTACAATTTGATATTGTGTTTGCTGTTTTATACATCGTAAGATGCCAGCCACTTCCAGTCAAGCTCGAAGTTGCTTTGAAGGTATTTGATTTTGTTTTTCTTCAAGCTTTATGCTGCCGTTTATACAAAAGAATCCTAACAAATTTGAAGGTTGCACCTACAAGCTTTTTGAATAAAGGTCGACTCAGCTAAGAAAGGCACTAATGCGAAGGTTACGTATGGCTAGATGTAGCTTTGTATTTCGAGTAGTTTAAGCGACTGTCCTGATTTTCTGATCTGTTCAATTTTTGTAGCAAAGCAAAAGTGGGACAGATCAAAGCTTGTATGTGTAAAAATGGACGTTCATCGCATCTATCGGCACCAGGTTGCAAGGGTCCGCTATCTACCATTAGCCCGCATTATTCATGAAGTAATCTTCAAGTGAAAACTTTACCCTTCCGGTAATCTCTGATTATAAAATTTTGAACATAAAATCAAGTCAAGCTTTCTTGATTCGCCACTTCGGATTCCAGATGTAAAATCTAGCTGTTAACCCGTGGAAAAACACAAAATTCCTTCTCTATGGAAGTATATTTCTAATTTTTCAGATCCGTAATTCATTGAAAAGTTCAACAAAAAGTGCGAGAAAATGTGTCCATGAAACGGGCTGGTATGAACCATTTCTTCAATTAATTGTTGTTCAACCAGAAGAAGAGGATGTGATTTCATCAGAGCCTGATGTTATGCAAGAAGAGTTAACAGCCGTAACACTAGAAATACTTCATATAGCTATGTGGAAGGGTATCGATGGATCTGACCTGACTGTCTGGAAGGTAAGGTTATTTGAGTGTATGTACAGATATTGGGAGATAGTCATTTAGTGAATTTATTGCCAGCATTAGCCTACTAACCTATAATCTAAAGCTCCACTATCTAAGGCCCTGGCCAAACGATCAAACATTGTATGTCAAACATTTGAAATTGACTTCGAGCAAATGTTTGACCCTCGTTTGGCCATGTCGAAACTAATGTAGTTTATTTTGCTTGTCAAGCAATGCTTGTGACGTGACCAAAGGTTCAAACATAGCTTGTAAAGCAAATATCAAATGTTTAGCCAGCAATGTTTGGTCCTTTTGTCAGGGCTAAAGACATTGTGCCGATGTTATAAATTGCACTGCGTAATCTCGTAGTTCAATCTGTTGAAAATTTTGCGAACAGCTTGCTACTAGCGTTTACATGTTTACGTCAATAATACTGTGGTACAATCTTATCCCAAAGCCTTTAACACGTCAAAATAGGATCAGTTTTCTAAATACAATTTTATCTCCATATCTCATACGTCCAGAGGAAATGGAAAATTTGTTGGAGCTACAGCTAACGAGGTTTCGAAATATCATTCGAGTTTTCATATTTTATGCCAAAATCAGGGCAAATGCAGGAGAGGCACAGAAATGCTCATATCGAGGAATTCAAGTTACGACGTAGTTGAGATATGGAGGTTGAACTGTATTATTACCTATATGAATGCCATTTTAAGGTACTAGCCGTAATACCTAATGCTATAGCACTATTTATTCCTCCTGAAACTGTTGCTAAAATTTGTGAGCATTGCTCCTCTCTACCAACATATTACGTGATCCTACTATTATTTTTTCTCCACGAATAAAATTGATATTGCTAAAACTTAAAACTACTGCAACCATACCATAATACAACTAAGGCCCCGGGCAAATAAATTGAACATTTCACTGAACATCCTCTAAAATTGAAGTTCAGTGAAATATCCAGTTTATTTGGCCACCTTGTTCAGCCGCTGAACATTATTCAGTGAATGTTTAATCGGAATCAAAAATTGACAAGTTATCCAATATACACATTGTAGCAACTTTGTCAATTCTTCAATTGAAAATCTCGATTTTAGTGCCAAAATAACAGTATGAAAAAGAGCTTGAAAATGTTCAGCAAATGTTTAGTGAAATGTTCAGTTTATTTGGCCACTCGGCACTGAACATAGCGCAAAATGTTCAGTGGCATGTTCAGTGAAATGTTCAGTTTATTTGGCCACTCGGCACTGAACATAGCGCAAAATGTTCAGTGGCATGTTCAGTGAAATGTTCAGTTTATTTGGCCACTCGGCACTGAACATAGCGCAAAATGTTCAGTGGCATGTTCAGTGGAATGTTCAGTTCATTTTCCCTGGGCCCAAGACTCTAATCTAAAGGCATATATTATAAGTGCAAAATACTACTACTAGACCGCACTTTTATCACTTACACCCAAATCGATCACCACCTAAAATGCAACGCCACCTCAGCATTATTCTTTAGTCTTCTCTTAACAACTATTGTGGCTATAAACAATTAAGTCATTCATTCACAGACTTATGATATTTATCAGAAACTATTAATATTGTTGAAATTCCAATTATTCGTTTATACTTTTTAGGAAAGAGCCCAGCCGCTTGCTGCTTTACATCAAATGGCATCTAAATATAACTTTATTTTGCCAGTTTTGATTATTGAGCGACAACTGTTGAACAAATGTGTGCAAGCTTGCTCAACAGCATTGAACGAGTCAGTTCAACCATGGGCAGTAGACAGTCAAAATTCTGTTCAAGTCGTTAGATTAGTTGAAGACTTCTTGCTTACCACAGGTATGTGAAGATTCAAACTTAAGTGATAAATTTTGAGTACCTCTTAGTCATTCTCCTAGTTGGACAGATCTTATCTCTAGATGATGAATTTCTTGTCTGGTAACTTTAGATGATAGATGAGAAAGTTGTAGATAAGTATGTTTGATAAGTAAGATAGAGTGAGCTGTTTGCATCCTAGTTAGCCATACGAGAGATAATGGTTCAGATACCCTCTCTGCCACTGGAATGATACCGGTACTATTATAAGTTTCCTTAGTGTATGGGGGCTAGTTTAGGCAGCCGTGAAGGTATTTCACTCATTCAATTTTCCTTAGACATATAAGATTGTAAGGAAAACGTTATATTACTTTTCCTCTAACCATCTGTTACTCAATATTTTAAAGGAAAGATTATTGATAACGAAGGTTTCCCATAACATAGAATGGCATCTTACGAGGAAATCACGGGGAGAATCTGTCCTCACAGGACCAGTCCAGTTCAACTATTCATTTTTCCCGTTTTTAGACAATACGCGTTTCGTAAATCATTTTTTTTACTTCGGAACGAGAATAGTGAAATATTGTTCGTCTACATTCATGGGACAGTCATCTACGTATTCTACGGTTCGATCACCTTTGAAAGTCTTTTGTCCATGGTGTCTACCTTTTGAAAATAGTATTTTCGTGTACATTAGTTCCGAAAATAATCGGACCCATATATTTCGGACAAAATATTTTCGGACCAAAAAATTTCGGACGATATTTACCTATTTCGGACGATTTGCCATTCCGATTTCGGACGACAGAAAAGGCTAGGTGTTTAGAATTTTTCTTTGTAAAATCAACGAAACTTTTCGAATTAAAATAGACTTAATCACGTCCTTTCCACTAATCGATTCTTGGGTAACTTAATGAGCATACCAGGACTCAAACTTTCGCTTTTGAAACTGATTTGCAAACGCGTCAAAATTTAGGTCTAACGATTGAAAATGATTTGTTGGATTTGAAGGAAGAAATTCGAGGCCTCCTTTCTAAGTAAGAGAAAAAGGGTGAAAATAAAATTCGGACGTTAAAAATTTCGGACTACCTAAAATTTCGGACACTATTTTTTTCGGACAAACAAATTGTCCGAAATGAAAAGTTTCCGAAAATTTTCGGAACTAATGTAACTTACTTTTTCACTGCCATGCAATATTTTACTGGGGAAACAGAATTCGATTCCATTGATCGGAGGAAGAAATACAAAAGAGTTTGGAAGAGTTAATTAATGTAGCATTGCCTCTTGTATCACTGTTTTTACCATTTCTGATTACAGTTATTTCACTTATCTCTCATTGAAAAGCTTAATAATTCTGTTCCTTTCCTAGAATTCAGTGGAACAGCTCGCAAAGCAATGTCAGAAAAATGGGACATCGGGGTAATCTTGATTCTTTCATATCCATTCATAATCTTTTACGAAGTGAAACTCAGATTTGAGAGTTTTAATAGAATGAGATATGGTTACGCAAAAACCACCTCAGAACCTGGTTTTGGAAGTTCTGTTAAAAAACTGAAAGGTTTAAGATTCTATTTCAAATTGCTGTATTAAGATCTGCAACGGGTCACAGGAGGGAGTAAAAATTGAGAAACGAGGAAAAGGGAAATCATATCCCATTTCTCCTTCTTTCGTCCTCGTTTCTAATTTCGCCTCCTTGTGACCCGTCGAGTCTCTGGTGCCCAAGGTATGTTGTGCTGTAATACATGTGCCAGCAATATTTCAATTTATTTTTACAACTTAACCATGATTTTAGACGCAGTTTTCTCTCTAAAAGTACGAATACGCATGTTTAACAACTCTGTTTCGAATTTCTAACGTTTTTAACAATTAGCAACATTTAACAATTAGGAAAATCTAAGAATCAAGTGAAATAATAAATGTTACATTTAAGATTTCATTTTGTTGTAGCTTCTAGAGTCATTACACGATCTTCTCAATGCAATGAATGCTTGGGAAGATAGTTCTGAAGGTGGATCTGAATGGACAGACGCTCTTCATATTGTTGAGAAAATTCTGTACGAATGTGCAATGTCTGAAGATGTCAAGTTTGTGTCTTATGCAGCAAAGAAGCTATACAAAATGTTATCAAGGCGAAACATCAACTCCCACGAAGAAGCTTGCTATGAAATTGGACATCTTAATGATGTTTATATGCATTTGAAACAGAGAAGTAAGCTCTTTACCTCTCAGTTTTCTTTACAATGTATTTCTTATTATGACTTAGTTATGCTGATCCAAGAGCTCCAGACAAGCCCTTTTTGTCGTCAAAACTGAATTTTGCGCTGTAACGGGCTGTCAAATTGCTTATAGGCAATTATTGTTCTTCAACTCTTCAAATTCAAATATTTGTCTTACAGGAAACTCTGTAAGAAATTTTCAACGTGAATGAGTTTCATTTTTGAAAAAAATGCATCTGTGCTATATAGTATTACACATGTTTTTGTTTGGCATTGTGTAAACATTGTGTAAATAGTTTTTGCTTTGCATTGTATAAACACTACGTTGATAAATACATTCGGCAATTAACATGCTAGATGAATTACGTGCGCATTAAAGTGCATAATTCAGTTGTTCCATCGTGTCGCGAAATGGAGAAGCTTTTTGAAGAAAGCTTAAAATAAATCGTTGCCGTCCTTTAATACTTAACCGCTAGAATAGAACAGTTGAGAAGTTTTGCTAGTGAAACAACAGCAAACATAACACGAGATCTCTAGATACTGCTATTTCTTTCATTGTAAAAGCTTATACTTGGACTGAACTGGCTGGAAGACCTCGAAGCATTTAGGCCTGGTCCTCTTCAAAGACCTACAAAATTTCATTCCGCTTGTAGTTTTATTTGGTTTAAATGGTCTCTTTTCTGTCTAAATGAATCGTTTTGTTGCTTGTAGGTGACAATACACACTCTCTGTTCATACCCATCTTCCGCCTTTGTTTCGAAAGATTCGGCGATTTGCTGAATTCTAACAAGCACCTTCCTGATTTACCATCCCTTGATGCATCAACACATGTTTTCGAAGAAACATTTCCGGAATTCTTCTCAAGAGGACAATACGTCCATTTTGCAAATCAGATCAGTCGAATAAGCAAGCATTTCCAGGAAATGAAATTGTAAGTTGAGATTTTATTTTGTAAAATTCCACGCAAAATCTCCTTCAAACGCTAATCATCTTTGCGAGGACAGATCTTATTCAAGACTGGACATTGGGAAAACGTAACATCTCTATCCATACTGTATAAGTTATAAACATTTCAAATTATTATAATTTTTGGTATCTATTGCAGTTTTATATGATCAACTGAAGTTGCAGGGGAGAAATAGCGAAAACATCATTTTGATGTTACTTAATGACATACTTAAAAGCTTTTTTCTTTTAACACCCGACAAAACTTAAGAAACAGACTGGACCAATTGACAGAGGAAATTTATACCCAGATGCAGATCCAAATGCAGCAATAAGAAAGTCGAAACTGGATTGGTATTGTGTTTTAAACACCAATCAGCTTGCGGGATACAGCGGGATACAGCAACTTCGAAGCTTCTTACAATTAATTACTTAAAAACCTTCCTTCTTTAGTAAAATGTCTTTATTCTAGCTCATCATCTTCAATTGATATGGGAAGATTCTGGATGGAATGTCTTAGCAATATGGATGCAGCTGTGAAGAAGAGAAGTCATAGAATTGAAGAATCACTTCAGAATTTTTCACGTTGTATTTACGCTGCATTCGAAGACACACGCAACACTGCTAATACATCGCAAAGTGAGTTCGAAACTAACCGAAAATATGACCTAACTATGACTAATCAACTATGGGTGGATACTATGCGAATTTTGACCAGCGAAAGAGGATCATGGAAAGATAGGTGACCTTATTATTTTTATATTAATCTTGAATCAGAAACCGTTATTAATGAATCAGATTTAGCTTTTATTCTAGATGTAGCTATTAGTCTTTCCTATCAGTAATGAGCATCCTTCACCGTACTAATGATATCCCTCCACTGTACTGATGATATCCCTCCACTGTACTGATGATATCCCTCCACCGTACCGATGATATCCCTCCACTGTACTGATGATATCCCTCCACCGTACTGATGATATCCCTCCACTGTACTGATGATATCCCTCCACCGTACCGATGATATCCCTCCACTGTACTGATGATATCCCTCCACCGTACTGATGATATCCCTCCACCGTACCGATGATATCCCTCCACTGTACTGATGATATTCCTCCACTGTACTGATGATATCCCTCCACCGTACTGATGATATCCCTCCACTGAACTGATGATATCCCTCCACTGTACTGATGATATCCCTCCACCGTACTGATGATATTCCTCCACTGTACTGATGATATCCCTCCACCGTACTGATGATATCCCTCCACTGAACTGATAATATCCCTCCACTGTACTGATGATATCCCTTCACCGTACTGATGATATCCCTCCACTGTACTGATGATATCCCTCCACCGTACTGATGATATCCCTCCACCGTACCGATGATATCCCTCCACTGTACTGATGATATCCCTCCACCGTACTGATGATATCCCTCCACTGTACTGATGATATCCCTCCACCGTACTGATGATATCCCTCCACCGTACTGATGAAATCTCTCCACTGTACTGATGATATTCCTCCACTGTACTGATGATATCCCTCCACCGTACTGATGATATCCCTCCACTGAACTGATGATATCCCTCCACTGTACTGATGATATCCCTCCACCGTACTGATGATATTCCTCCACTGTACTGATGATATCCCTCCACCGTACTGATTATATCCCTCCACTGGACTGATAATATCCCTCCACTGTACTGATGATATCCCTCCACCGTACTGATGATATCCCTCCACTGTACTGATGATATCCCTCCACCGTACTGATGATATCCTCCACCGTACTGATGATATCCCTCCACTGAACTGATGATATCCCTCCACTGTACTGATGATATCCCTCCACCGTACTGATGATATTCCTCCACTGTACTGATGATATCCCTCCACCGTACTGATGATATCCCTCCACTGAACTGATGATATCTCTCCACTGTACTGATGATATTCCTCCACTGTACTGATGATATCCCTCCACCGTACTGATGATATCCCTCCACTGAACTGACGATATCCCTCCACTGTACTGATGATATCCCTCCACCGTACTGATGATATCCCTCCACTGTACTGATGATATCCCTCCACTGAACTGATGATATCTCTCAACTGTACTGATGATATCCCTCCATTGTACTGATGATATCCCTCCACCGTACTGATGATATCCCTCCACTGTACTGATGATATCCCTCCACCGTACTGATGATATCCCTCCACTGTACTAAATATCCTCCATTGTATTGCACACCTTCACCTATACTGCACATACATTACCCGGGGTGTAAAACTCTTCATTGAACAGAATTCTCAAATGTTTGTCTTTGCCTTCGTTTAGATGTAGCTAATAGTCTTTGCTATCAGTAATGAACACCCTCCACCGTACTGATGATATCCCTCCACCGTACTGATGATATCCCTCCACTGTACTGATGTTACCCCTCCACTGTACTGATAACATCGCTTCACTGTACCAAATATCCTCCATTGTATTGCACACCTTCAACTATACTGCATATACATTACCTGGGGTGTAAAACTCTTCATTGAACAGAATTCTCAAATGTTTGTCTAATTTGTCTTCAAGGAATCCTAGTCGCATTTACTGGAAACTTTCATCAGTAGAAAATTCCTCACGTATGCGTTTAAAGCTGACCCGAAATTTCAATGCAAGTGATCATTCTAAGGCAAGTCGAGCAAGAGATCAAGGAATAGATACTTTAACCCCATCAGGTCAGATTACGGATTTAAATATATCTGTTGTGGGAGAGACTGACGAGGCTGTTTTTAGTGATGAAGAAGAAGCTGAAGATGTTGGAGATGGAGTCGAACAAAAGGAACCTACTGGGTGAGTCATTCGTTGCAACAAAAATTATGGAAAATGCAAGGGAAATTGAGTAGCCCCAGCATAGTTAATATCCCAATACAATTTTGATTGACTTTCAGATATTCTCTGTCATTTTGAGGGAAAGAACCTGACAGAATTATGAAGTACCTGACACTAGTATCAGAATCCGGAAAAGTTTCCACACTTCCTCGTGACAAAAATACACCTTGCTGCAAACCTTTCTCCTTTAACAATAAAAAAGCGTGTCTTGGGTATGGCATGACATTTTCTTTTTTTCTAATTGAACTTCCTCCCGGGTTAACCGTGCGACCGTAGCTTTTGCCTTGCTATGACTAGGATCGTCATTAGCAGCGTTCTTAAAACTAATGCAGTGACTGTTGATGATGTATGAGTAACAATCATAACTTGTTTTCTGTTATAACCCCAAAGCATATATACAAATGAAATTTCACCAACTGTTTATATTTTAGTGACTTTCGTTGTTGCTTTTCTGGTCTTCCCTGTACGGATTGAAAAATAGTGTTGTTTCGCTGGCATCAGATTTTAGAAAAGAAGTATTAAGGGGAATGTAGATGAATCGGGGTAAATATATTCCAACTTATCAAGGCTGTTTGGGACAGCCTAATAATCATGATAATCGCCGCTTATCGTTACAAGTCTATGATATTTATTTAGGCAACCTTTCAGGAGAGATTCGTCTCCAATCATTGCGGAAGAGGAATGGTTTTTCTCTCTTTTTTGTTGCATAGGTCGGATCGGAAGGTGTGCGGAACATTAGCCGGAATTGCGAGCAGGCTCGGTTATTTTGGCACTCAATTTCTAGAACTGTGGTGCCAAAATTGAGTCTAGTGCAACTTTTGACGTTATTCAATCAGATTTTTGGGACAGTGTATGATGATGGAAGACGGATCTCTCCCAAAATGTTGCCCAAATGAATATCAAAGGCTTGTCATTATAAGCCGCGAGTATCATGTCTAATACAATTGGTGAATCGGAATTAGCCAAAATTGATTACAAGTTCCATAACATACCATTATAAATTTAAAACCTACTGATGATTGTATAAAAGTATTGGTGAATATTGTTCTTTGTGTCATGTTTGTATTATCTTGACACTTCGATTTCCATTTTTCAAAAACTTTGTCAAATATGTATCAAATATATTTGGCACTAAGACATGGATTAAAATTTTTATTACAGAACAGTATTACAGGATAATCTCTAATCAGATGCAACATTTCATTGTAAATTGTTTTTGCAGACATCTGTATGATTTGAGTCCGATTGAAGTGACGGTTGGAAAAGTGATTTTAACAGTGAAATGTCATCTTGTTACTTTGATGGATTTGGTTCCTGGTGATCTCGAATTGACATCAAGTCACATTAGTTTTTATGATGAAGCAAGTGATTCACTATTTGGATCTGCATCTGATTTCCGATTTCCACTTGAAGAACTACAAGAAATGCATATGAGGAGATACAATCTACGTAAATGTGCACTGGAATTTTTCTTGGATGATAGTTCAAGTTTCTTTATCAATTTTGTCAATGAAAAGGTATTGTTGATCATTTCATGTTGTATTTAATTCATGTTGTCACTTCTTCGCTGTTTTTTATTTCACTTTTTGTTTTTTGGAAACATTTGAATCCCTGTTTCGATGAGAGTGCTCCTTATAATACGGCGTTGTCGCAAGAGGGCCGGTGATACTATTTTTTTCAAACGTTCGTTTGCACTGTTGTTTTAATTGTAACTGGTATAAGTGCCTCCATAAAGTGTTGCCAGTACGTCCCACTCAACTTTCTCTTCTTCCTGTTACGCATACCTCATATATGAGCTGCTTCCGTTTGGTTCATTCTTATGCTTATCGGATACTTTTTGGAAATGACATTCCCATTAATTCTTTAATGTTGGCAGCGTTTTGAGTCTTTTGGCACCCTCTTGCTCTTTTTGCCAACTGCGTTCCAGTATAGGATATCTTTCCCGAGGTGACGGCTTCTTTCAGTGTGAGCAAAGTTCTTCAGATTACTTTTACGATTTCTATCAAGAAGTCTTTTGACATTGCCTAGTTCTTACAGACGAAACATGTTTAACGCGACCATGATATGATTCCTTCGTAGTCCAGCAGTCGCTGCATGATACAATTGTTTTGCCGTTCCATATTTATTTTTAGGCGAGTGGTGGCATTTTTGGCAGTTGCTGCTCTCCTATTTGATTTTTTTTCATTTTAATTATAAATCACAATTAAACAACCAATTTATAATGAGACTTCCTAGTTAATTGAAGCTAACAACCGTCTCGATGTCAGTATAACTGATTCCGTTATCTTATTCTAGTCGATTTTCTTCAGATAAGATCCTTCTTTTTGCTTTCCTTGCATGAATCATCGGATCCATTTTTCCCGAATGCTCCAATTTAGTTTTTTCATATTCCAGGCCTCATATTCCGTATGGACTAATTAGACTCATGCCCTTTTGTTGAGTGTGTCAGTGTTAATAAGATTTAACATTGTACGGAAACTTGTATTTTAAAACATGTATATTTCTGGAGGAAGACATTTTCATGAGAGTTAATATGCAGCTAATATCTTTGATATTCAATGCGACTAAACTTAACTCAATATTTTATTTATGTTTTTAAGGAAAGGGACAATTTCTTCAAGAAAATAACAAGCCAACGACCATCCAATCTCCGTTATACTGGAATAAAATCGCCTCAGAAATTGCTTCATGTTTCACATCTTACTCAAAGATGGGTCCGAAGAGAAATCACTAATTTCGATTACCTTATGCAATTGAATACCATTGCAGGCAGAACTTATAATGATCTCGCTCAATACCCTGTTTTTCCTTGGGTATTAGCAGACTATGAATCAGCACATTTGGATTTGGAAAACCCTGCTGTTTATCGAGATTTGTCAAAACCGATTGGAGCGTTAAACCCCGACAGACTGAAAGATTTACAGGACAGGTTTGTCAACTTTGCCCGTTTTAACTTTCGACTTTGTTTATGTTAGTGTTTTCTCTAGTTTAAGGTCAGTCGAATTTTTTAAGTATTGCATTCCAGTAGTTCGTTTGAATAACGCATCCCAGTACAACCCTAAACTAAACTCGTTTTAGCCGTTATTCCTCGTTTCAGTTGTCTTTAGTCAGAAAAGTAGAAAAGACACACGTCACACTGCAAATACTGGAACAGCATTGGTTTTTTCTAGCATTGATCTTTTGAAAGGTGGATTAACGTTCTTTTCCGTAATCATCTATTACTGGAGAATTGGAAATACACACTTTATTATTTGAATACCTTAAATTCTCCCTGAGCCATAATATTCTTACACCTGTTCTGCGATTTTAAGCCAAAAATTATTCTTAAATCATTCTTTACCACGTACATTTTATTAAGTGCAAAGAAATAGATTTCAGATCTTCACTACTGCATCTCCTTGTCATACAAACAAACAAAATGAAAACAGAACAATTTTAATAGCTTTACACAACAGGCTTTAGGAGTCAAGGTACTTCGAAATTATGCTGTAAAAGTCACACTACTTGTTTTGTTTTCTCATACAACTTGGATATATAGAAAATCAAACCTCTGACGAAATTCGAGCCTGTCTATAATTATGATTTATTGTTAAATTTTCACAACTTCGAGCCGCAGATATTCTTATAAAAATGTGTAAGAAGAAATTTGAGGAAGTCCGAAGTCATGTTTAGGCAGAGTTAATTAAGTAGAAAAATTAAGTACGTAGAGTTAATAGAAAAAGTGGGGATGAATTGGGGGTTGGAAAATGTTTCACAATGTGTAAAGTGCTGGATACAGAGATAGTTGTCGAAGAGTAGATTCTGTTATGTTTTTTTCTATAATATTTGCAGGGAGTTTTGCAACGATTACTGCAGTGATTGATATTAAATGTAAATGAACAATGACTTAACCACCGAATTTCTATCGTAGATATGATAACTGTGTGGACCCAAGTGGCTTTCATCATCCATGTCATTATCTTACTCATTACTCCAATGCAGCAGTTGTTCTTCATTATCTTTTACGCGTTGACCCATTTACCAGCCTCCATATCAAACTTCAAGGAGATAAATTTGATCTTGCTGATCGACAGTTCTACTCACTTATCAAAACGTGGAAAGTTATCCAGGAAGGAAGAGGAGACATTAGAGAAATGATTCCTGAGTTTTATTGCTTTTCTGATTTCTTGCTCAATATCAACAACTTAGACCTCGGACGCATGCAGGTAATGTCTGTAATTGCTCACTTCTTTAATTTCTAGTATAATGTATTGTATTACTTTAGTTACATTCTTGCCCTAGATAAGGTAAAGAAGAAGAAGGTCACGGAAATTTTGGAAACCAAACAACTCAGACCTCGGACTTCATTTAAATTTAATATTAAATAGTCCGCGGTAAAATACGCGGCTGCAATAAGCCTAATATTTTGCGCGTCCGGGGTTATTCAATGTTGTTTTCTTCATTATAAAGGGCGCCTGTAGATTCTACTTTGTTCGTATTACACGCTTTTTTTATAAGGAACCTACCTCATGGTCTAGTTCTTAAAGTTCCTTATTTTTGGGCCTCTTTTGAGGCAATTGTAGTTCCTAAAGTTCCTTAATAGTTCCTTAATTTTAACTGCACATACAGTGGTCTTAACAATAAAAGAGAGACATTTGCATGTGAGCAAAGTTTGTGACTACTCAAAGAAACATTGGATACATGCTTAACGTACAATTTATGTGATTTTCGACTGTAAATGAATGGAACCGGCTTTTAATTCTTGATTATTTGCAGTGATAAAAGTATTCAACATTAAAAAGTTCCTTAATAATTTTCTCTTTAGCAGTATAAGTTCTTTAAATTTTCGGGTCTTCTACATGTAGGTTCCTTATGAAGTGGTTCTTTATAAAAAAAAGCGTGTATCGTCATTAGAATAATGTTAGTATTCTAATGACTATGTTCGCATTCACTTTTCACCGCTCGTCTGCCTCACAGGGCCCTGCATCATCTGAATTGACAGGTCGTTTCGTTGCTTGTAAAAGAGTTAAGTGTTAAGATGGTCAGCAAAGAGAAGATAGCTGTCTTTTGATTCCTCCAAATTTTGATATTTTACCCTGTCGTACTGTTCTTTTGTAGAAAGGCCAAAGATTGAATGATGTTGTTCTCCCTCCATGGGCCTCCTCTCCAGAGGATTTCATCTACAAACACAGATTGGCTTTGGAATCAGAATATGTTTCGCTGAACTTGCATCATTGGATTGACTTAATATTTGGATACAAACAGAAAGGGGAGGCAGCCATTGAAGCATTTAATGTCTTTCATCATTATTCATATGCCGGTATCTATTTCAGTCTTTAATTTCTTAATCATCACATTCTGTTGATCGGAATCTTTTTCACTTCTATAAGGACTCTTCGCAAACCGTTTCCTATAGATTTCGTGCATACGTAGACAGTAGACTTATTACCTGAGTCGTAGTTATCGCTATTGAATTGAATTGCTGGACGCTCAAAGTAACTCACTGAAGCGAACAACAACAACATCAATTCAATAGACCATTTCAACTAACGGCCTCGTTTTCAAAATAATTGAAAATTAGGTCATAGAGAAATTTCGACTTCAGATTCCAATTCAGCACCTTCTTTTAAGTCTTGAGGCAAATTGTCCTTATGATGTTGATTCTATAGCGATTAAAGGTTTGATAATTCATAAGAGATTTGACCGAGTAAAATGACTGAGGGTGTAAATTTTCACCTCCAGCGATTTTTCACGGTCAAATCTTTTATAGAATTTCAAACTTTTAACACCTATAAAGTCACTATCTTAACGACTAGAAGCATAAAACTTTGCCTCAACACTAAAAAGAAGGTGCTGAATTCGAATCTGAAGTCGAAATTTCTCTATGACCTAATTTTCAATTATTTTGAAATCGAGGCCCTTAGTTGAAATGGTCTATTCGATTTGAGCGAAAGTTAGGGACTTGGGACAAGTCTACGTAGACAGTATAAAAGGTAGAAAGAATTAAAAATAAATGAATACGAGGGATCTTAACCCAGATATGGGTGGGTGAAAAAATTAAAATTCAGCGAGGTGGCCAATAGAAAGCAGGTGATGAGTCTGTCGTAATGAGAAAAAAGGAACACTTTTCATTTACACAACATCGATTTTTTATTTTCTAGGCAGATTCAAAAGCATCCAGAGCCTTATTTAAGCATTTTTCAACAATTTCTCCCCAGGTGTTTTCATAATTTTCCAGATATCGAACCCCAAATTGTTGAAGCACTTCATGGGGATAACTAGTAAATTTGAAGTCATCAGTTTCAAGACATTATAGATTCGGGAAACAGATTGTGTAAAAAGTTTAAGTTTTGACTGGAAATCTGTGTCACAATTTAAACTAGGGCGGTGAGTTGTGTAGGGGCGGAAAACACGACGAATGTAGACAGTATTGTTAATGCATTAGTCGCATTTTTTTCGTTACCTCAATTTGACAAGAATTTTTTGGTGTCATACGCCCTCCCCCATCCCTAATCTGAAACAATTTAATTGTTGCAAAGTGTTAAACTACCTGGGTTTATGATGGGCTGTTCCCGTGACACATTTAATATACATTTGAAATTTTTATGATTAAAATGAAGTTAATGTCTTTATTATGTATATTAAAAGACACCCTTCTTTTTTCGTCTCTTAAGGTGCTGTAGATCTTGATTCCATAACAAATGAAAATGACAGAGTAGCAATCGAAGGAATAATCAACAACTTTGGCCAAACTCCTTGTCAGCTTCTAACCAAGCCTCATCCTGTCAGAAAGAGTGCAGCCGAAGTAGCACAAGGATCAAGACGAGCTCCCAGGGTCCTTGATAAGCTTGAAGAAGTTAACTGTTCTTTATTGAAGGTATTAACTGGATTTCACTTGATTCGATTCGATTCGATTCGATTCGATTTGATCGATTCGATTTGATACTTTAGGCATTGTACTTTTTCATTTACGTCTTAGATAAATCCTGATGGACCTCCCATTATCTTTATTGGAACACAAAAATCATGTCAGCGATCTCTTCTGCATCATGGGATGGCTGATCCATTGATTACCATTGACAAAAATAGCAGCATAGGATTTCATGGTTGGCTGCCTTTCTCGGAAGATTCAAGTGGATCGTTCGCTTTTTCACTCGATCTCAAATTTGCTACCAAATCAAGCAAGCAACGGTAAAATTTAGACCGACTTCCTATTATTAATATAGGATACACAGTGACAGGGCAGTCTGTTGTGATGAATGCTGAACACAATATGCTTGTCTGTTAAACAGAAAAAATGTTCAACCTGTCATCTTATAATCTTAACAAAAAGAGATGTAAACAAAGAAAAAGCATGTCTGTTCCATGTCTGTCGTCGGATGTAACGTAGACTTCACTTTTAAATTTGCTTAGGACTTGGACCTGGAGTTCTGACTGCAAATGAATGGGACCGGCTTTCTGTTTGCAGTGAAAGAAAACATTTCAAATTGACAAGTTTCTTAGGAATATTGTTTTTTTGTTTTATACGTTTTTTTAAGTTTTTCTGCCGTCTACGTGTACGCTCTTTATAAAATCGTTTACACATCTTATATACAAAAATGGTTATTATTCTAAATTGATATTTATCTTTGTTGTTAGGGGTACACTACCCAAGATAACAGGAGTATGGTCCCCACAGGCACTAATATCTTCTAAGCTATTTGCATTGACGCCAGATGGAAAACTACTGATCAGCTGTGGCTTTTGGGATAATTCAATACGTGTTTCAAATTCAAAAGGAAAGACGATATCACTTCTTTATCAACATCTCGGTAAGTGAGCGAAGTTTCCCCTTTAGGGTGTTCACAGCCATTGTGCATGATCTATGCCTTCTCAAGAAAGAGCTTGTTGCTATAGAGCAGTGCTACGCGCTTGGTAAGCATAGTATCGTTATGTAACGGACAAAATTTTGTATGCGGCTATATGGTTGGGTTTGTCTTCAATTCAATTCAATTTTAATTTACAAATCGTTGGTGAAAATTTTTTCTACGATTCTAGTTTTGCAACAGTTGCCATTGCTGCCTTATCTTTCTTTTATTTCTTTCACAAACCCAATGATATTCCAGGCCAGTGGCGTAACGGAGCAGTTCGGGGCCCTTAGGAAAATTTTGCTCGAGGGCCCTTTCACAACGAAATGCTTCTTCACGTAGACAAAAATAACAAAACGATCGAAAGAAATGCTCTATTCGATTTAAGTTAAAAGATTTGCAAGAAACAAAAACAATTTAAACGAGACTGAGGTTGAATATTATGCGAATGCCAGAAAAGTCAAATGATATGTTACTATCTACGGGCATTCATTCTATCGAAAGTGTCGATTAACTGCCCTTTATCCATCGCCCTTGCCTCCTCGTTCTCAATGGAAAGAATAGATAAATCAAGGAGTCTTTCTTGAGCCATTGTTGACCTCAAATAAGTTTTTATCAGTTTGACCTGATCTTGGAGAAGGACAGCAGTTGCTACAGTAACAGGAATTGAGGCAAAAAGAAAAAGAGCTTCGAAGACTTGTGGAAATGAAGAGCTGGCGTGACTTTCCAACATTAAATTAATTAGGCCTACAGCTGTACTTTTCTCTTTTATCTTCTCACGAAACTCGTTAGCAAATGCCCGTAATATGCCCGCAAAAAAACCAGTAACTTGAAAAATCTTCAGGGGCCCCTTCGAGGCCCCAAAGGCTTGGGGGCCCTTAGGAGTTACTCTAACCCCAACCTACGTCGGTTACTCCACTGTTCCAGACTTCAAGCTGAATGAAATAGCAGTGCAGCATTCAATAGTATACGTATCTACCTCAGTCTAATGACAGTGGGTCGTCTTTGTTTTAAAAAATAATGATAATCGTGTAATTTGACGACCTGTATAGCAATACGTTTCATTTTCCTGTGGGTATTGGCAATTTTAACAATAATCGTTGAACATTGATGCTAACTAGCTCGACAGTCACGATATCTATTAAACATTTCGTTAAAACCTTGTTTAATAACTTACGTGACATAGATTTACTTTTTATATAATCAGTGTAACTTTATGCAAAAACTCGTGAAGCAACAGTATAATCTCGTCAGTCGACATATATAACATACGCGAAATACGCCAATTATTAACAGGTGCACGCGTTGAACGGATAAATTGTTGTTCGGCTGAATGGCCAAATGAACCGCACATACCACTGAACAAGTTTGTTCCCCAAATATTTTTGCCTGCAATCAAATGTTCACTGAACAATTTTCAGTGACTTAACAAGGTGGACACATGAACTGGATTTTTCACTGAACTTCACTTTTGGAGGATGTTTAGCGAAAGTTTCAATTAATTTTTTGCTGGGCCGTAAATTCCACTGCACACTGTATATCATTCGCCCATTATTGCGTTGAACAAGGAATTTTCATTATTTTTATTGTATTCGTTAGTTAATAAACTATTTGATTAATTAGGCGCATTCTATTTGTAGAAGTGGTAACTTGCTCATCACTGGATCCCTCTGGTCGCTACTTTATTTCTGGATCACGTGATACAAGATGCATGGTGTGGCAAATAGAGTATCATTCGGGTATTGCGACTGATGTTGCTAAGCGACCATTACAAACCTTATATGGTCATGATGATGTAGTCAACACTGTTGCAATGGTCTGGGAATTAGATATTGCAGTTAGTGGCTCGAAGGTACGTGATTCAATTCAACTCGAATACTGCCAACTGAGCCACTCTTTGGCTTGTCGTGTGGTATTAAACTTGACGAAAATCTGCTTGTCACTGGATCCCACTGGTCGCTATTTTTGTTCTGGATCACCTGATACAAGATGCATGGTGTGGCGAATAGTGTATCATTTGGGTATTGCGACTGATGTTGCTTAGCGACCAATATAGACCTTATATGGTCATGATGATGTAGTCAACACTGTTGCCTCCTTCACTGTCTGTTCAGTCTTTGCTTCAGTCTGTTGATAGTAAGGATTTGTGAGGATAAGAACTAGCCCAGCATCTACATGAATTTAAGTATTCAAAGTTCTTTAGGATTGTCTTAAGCTGAGTCAGTAGATAAAGAGTATTTGAAGCAGCTGTAAGGCTAACAAAGCATTAGAAGATATAGAAGGCTCGCAAAGAAGCTGATAATGTTATTAGTGTTCAAGGCTCTCAAAATGATAACTTACCATCCGAACCCCGGTATCAGAATCATCACGAAATTCTGACAGCCATAAGTATTACACTCATTTTTTTTTATAAGAAACCGTTTATAAGAAACCGTAGGGCCAGATTTTCAAAACTTAAGAAACTTTGGTAAGAGATTTTGTGTGAACCAAAAAAGTTAAGAAACTTTTTATATTTTTCTTAACGAGAAAAACAACTGCCACACTTATTTCTTGTTTGATTATTATTATTATTTCATACAAATATTTCATACAAACATTTGAAGACATTGACGGTGTAGAGATTATGCTACTGTAAGAGAACATTAGCTTCTAACGTGTTTGGTTTTGTTCCTAGTTCAGTTTGGTTACATTTAATAAGATATTTTAGCTGTTTGCAATTAAATTTGCATTTATTTTTGCTGCTCTATATCCAATTCATGTTTGGCAGTGATAGAAAATAAAGAAACGACGGTATATGAAGGAAAATTAGGTTTTTATGTTAAGAAACTTGCTAAGAAACTTTTCCTATCATATTTGGGGTGAAAGCTAAGAAACTCTGGTACGAAGATTTAGCATAGTTTCTTATAAAAAAAAATGAGTGTAGTCTCTTGAATCTTTTTTATCGAACTTGGGTTGGGTCGAAGTTGGGTTCAAAAACAAAAAGCCATAAAATTCTCCTTTTTCCTAAGTTTCCCATGTATTCTGCTATATTGCAGGATAAAGCATTGCTCAATACAATTTGTTTAAAACACTTGTAATGATTTGAATTCACAGTTAAAATCTATATATTGATATGATTTGCATCAACAGCTCATTCTTTGATTATAATATTACTTCGACACCTTTTCACATTATGAAAAGTGGAGATTGTATTTTTAATCCCTATCAATTATATTTCTGCATTATTTTCTGCAGGATGGGACGGTCATTATTCATACAATCAAGAAAGGCCAGTTTGTTAAAAGTCTAAGACCTGTCGATTCAACACTTCTTACAAGTAACATTTCAAATGTCTGCCTGACTAAGTATGGAAGGATAATTGTTAATAGTCAACACAGTTCTAAAGATGAGGTTTGTAATATTAATATTATCAATATTGTTGCAAATTTAAGCAGCTATCTTTTTGTGACCGGAGAAGAGAAAATTGGAAAACCCTTGCAAAATGACGCAAGAAGAAAATTGAATAAACACATAAGAACGAAAAGAGTAAGATGCTTCCTGCACGCACTCAAGCTGCAAGACAGGAGCTATAGCCTCCAAAAGGGGCTTTGCGTGACTATGATATACCATTTTATGCGTTTTTCAGTAAATTAGCTCTGAAAAAAAATCATTTTTTGATGGTCAGTTAACCATGAGAGATCTACCCTGTAAATTGTTTGGAGGAAATCTGTTTCAAGGATGTTTAAAATGTTCTTACGTTTAATGAAATTTGAAGCTGACTTTCTCCGGAGATTTGGACCCCTGAATTTCGGTTCATTTTACAGTTAGAGCAAGTTCTTTGAAACCAGTTCTTCTTCTCAAAGCTAACTTTCTTTTGCGTCAGTTCTGTCAAAGTTGCGCTTTTGGTTGTCCTCGTCGCGTATTCCTGAAATCAGCGGGTTTCTGAGGACACACAGCATGTGCGCCGCAGTGCTTTGCTACTGTGTAACTGTACCATTGAACATGACAAAGACCGATGCTTTGAGAATACAACGTCGCGATAAAAATTTCGAATCTGGTATTTCGTATGGAAAACTGGAAGTTGTGTACAGGGCACAGTATCATTTGGCTATCCCATCAGACCCAACCGCTCAGATTTATTGAACTTTGTTGTCATTGAGCACATGACTGTAACAAGCCAATCAAATGCGAGGAAATATGAAACCATTTTATAGCAACCACTGTCTCAGCACTGGAACAGCCGTGTTTCAGCGCTGGCCCCGCCACTTCTTGCTATATGGAAACGAAACGTCACAACATCTTGCCTTTTGTTTTCGGACGCAATAAAATGCTTCAAACTATTTTCTCAGAATTTCGTTGTTCTTTGTTATTGTAGGTGTTCATTTTTACTCGTTTTTCATTTTTGACAGCATTGCAACGTGCGATCAGTGCACTTTATCATTCTTGCAAGAATATATTCTCCTTTTTTAGGCTGAAAATATGTTGACAATGTACAGTATTAATGGAAACCTAATTTCAGAGCTGAAGCTTTCAGAAGCTGTGTTAGATATGCTTGTTATTGACGATAAATTGATCTGTGGAGGTGCAAGAGGTACACTTTCTATACGAGATGTTTACAAGTAAGCAATCCTTTGTTTTGGTTGATAATTTGTTTAATCTATCGAACGCTTCATGGTTCTACACATATTTGTTGGGAAAGTCATAGAATAGAAAGAGATTATTCCGGGGGGGACATTGGGTATTATTTGGGTACTGTGGACGGTATCGATTTTCGCTATCTTGGTATAAGGAACTGTCTCCGTTTTCACAATTTTGGTACGGTATAAGGAACGGTGCCAGTTTTCACGATTTTGGTATTTTGGTATAAAGAACGGTGTAGATCTTCACGATTTTGGTGAAGGAACGGTCTCCATTTTCACGATTTTTTATGTTTGAAGAATGTAAAATTGGTATAAGGTCGGGCATACGTTTTCGAAAAATTGGTACATTGTGACGTAGACTATCGATTAACAATAATCCCGGGGGGATTATTGTTAATCGATAGTCTACGTCACAAACTCGAATTCATCTGTCAAGAAGGAATACCTTTTGAGTCCGGCCCAACCGCGTTTGCAACACTTGAAAGCATTTGAGTGAACCTGTTGTTTATATCGACTTTTGTGCTTCAGCAGATGAAGATACCTTCCCTGAAGATTGCCAACAGTTTCTATTCAGAGTTCTGTTTTTCGCGAATGATGAAAGACATATTCAGTTTCATTGTATGACTGGAAGTTGTCTTAAATGTTGAGAGAAAATGTACTCCAGTTCGTCATTGCGAATTTTAAAATTTTTAAGAATTTCAGCACAACCAAGAAAAATTTCAAGAAACCTAAATATTTATTACTAAAATAAGAAACTTTATAATGAAGAAAACTTTAGAGCTAGGCCCCGAGCTAGGTTTCTTTTAAAATAAAAACTTCTGATGCCTTGTTTTACGTGGGAAATTTTTTGGTAAAAATTAAGAAAACTTTTAGAAATAGGTCAAGAGCTACAATCGTCGTTAAAAATGTAGGGATACTTTCTAGCAATTTTCCCTTTCACGAATCGTACCCCCCTCCCCCGACTCAATGTTGGGGAAATAGCAGCTCATCAGCTATTCCAACAATGAGTCTGGGGGAGGGGAGTCACTTACTCTGTCAGAACGGGGTTTTCACGGGAACTATGGCTAGTGGCGAGGTTTACTCGATGAGATCAAGAATCTCATGTTGCGGATAGCGAAGTGTCCCCAATGTTTTTGATGATGATTGTAGGCTCTTCCATGTGGCTGTATATGTAGCTACACTTATTATATCCAATTATATTCGTGTCGTTTGATGAACAATTTCCGCATTTATTACACTCGAAAGATGCTTCATCAAGTTTATGTTAGTTACATATTTGATTTCTGTAGTTTTTACCTAAATCTCAACTTCAGTGTCAGCTTTTCTTACGTCTTAAGAATCAACTTATATCTCGATTTCATTGAAATTTAACATTCAGTTTCATTCTTATAGGTTAGACGCACCATTGCTGGCAAAGAATTTACAACATGCGATTCACAGTGTTGCTATAACCCCAGATGGCAGCCATGTTTTCGCCGGAAGAGATAATGGTACTATTGTTGTCATTGGGCCATAAACAACACACAGGTTTCATTTCTTTGCTTGGATATATTTTCATGAGTTTTGCTCTTATTTGCTATCTCCGTTTTTAAAATCTTAAAAACTCGTTAGGATCTCTATATTTTTTATGACAAGCCTCAAAAGAAGAAGCATGCGTTCTGCTTAGCCTCAACACCCACCCATGACGGATGGTATTGACTAGACTCGATACAATTACAATTCGTTTGTTTTGGCGTCCAGCAATTCAATTCAATTGCCAAATTACAAACGACTTGTGTATCCAGTCCAGGTACTGACACTGACCCCCCTTCAATTTATAGGACACAGTATTTCGGTGACGGTTTTTTCAATAAGAAAATTTAGTCCATCATTTATGGTATGGTTTCGGGGTTTGTTATGGAAAAATATCAATTTTGAGGGTTTTGAAGTTTTAGCTAATTGCACCTTTGTCCGAAAAGTTCAATTCTTACGCTGAAAGAACAGTGAAGCATTATAGAATATCCTCTTTTTCACTTGCCATAGATTACTGGTTACTGATAGCAGATACTGTTTATTAGTTCTTAACACTTATTGCTAAGGGTAGCCGACGTATCCGGGTCTACTTTAGGATGTATAGTTTAGTAACACATACGGTAACGAATATGCTTGTCTAAGGTGGTATAGGAAATGAATTTATTATAAGAAATGATGATGCACTTGAATTCATCGAATAAATAAAACGTTAAACGAGGGGAAAGAATGATTGAAATTAAAAAATAAATGGGAAAGTGCAAGGAAGAAACTTATTTTAATTAAATTGATGCGGAGACATCAGATTTTTTCACGCAGGAAATTTTTATTTCCTTCGAGCTATTTGTAGCTATCTTGCGTGAATTAGAAATATTGATGATTAAGAATTAACGTCTTTTAGATATTGCTTTACTATTAATAAACATAACATAAAATTTAGAAGAATGTGATCAACTCAGATTAACGCGTTAACTGTTTGCAGCCTTAATTTTGGGGCCCTGATGTAGCTACCGAAACAGTCGATCTCATTGCGTTACAATTTAGCAACGAAAATCACATTATTAGATGTGAATAATAACGATAACCCCAAGATAGAGGCGCTGTTTTTAAGATTCACTTTGTCTGCACTTTTTTGTTATAAGGAACCTTTGGTCTGGGTTGAGGCTGGAAGAGTTCCCTATTTTTTTAACGATTTTTTGAAATTTTCTTAATTTTCTAACATTCTAATATGAATGAAGTTTTTTGGGAAGTACGATGGAAAATATGTTGTTATTCGGTCATTTAGCCCTTCAAATCGTCTTTTTTGAAAAAGTTATTCTTAGTTTTTTGAGCCTCGAGAGTTCCTTAAAGTTCCTTACCTGTCTGGGAATTTCAAGCCTTAAGTTCCTTATAAAGGTGTTCTTTATAAAGTAAAAAACGTGTACTGTAATTTCCCAAATACAATATTTTCTTTTGTAAGTCAGTTTCTGTAAATAAAAATTGTAATATAGACTTATATAAACTTAATGTATGTCTGTAGTGAATTAAGCTAGAATTTTTTGTCCTTTTTAATTACTCTAACAGACTTTTGAATTGTTTTCTTGAGATTATGAATTTTTTTAGAAGATGGGGTCCTTTGTTAATGTTATTTCTTTCTTGTTTAATGCATATATGGGTCATGAAAATACAGTAGTTGCATATCAAACAATGACGTTTTGTCAGTGAAAGAGCGATTTCTTCTCTGACCCGCTGTATTTGGCCTTTCCGTAGTGAAGTGTAGCTGAGTATTTGACAGTCATTGGAGAAAGGGCTTTAAATCAAGGCTGAAATATAACTAAACTACCTTTTTACGTTTGTAGCTACAATCTTGGACAAAATATATTGGAACAGTCTGAATAGTTCTGCTATTATCTATTCCCCCTGAGTTGTCTTGTTCTACTACCAACATTTTTTTGGGTGTAAAAGGGGGAAGAATAAGAGTTATAGAAGTAGAAAACCAATGGAATAGGCTGTATTCCTTGGGAAAAGGCCTTGTTCCAAATATTTTGTCCAAGGTTGTAGATATTTGCCCTGGCTCCGGAGTTTTGTCAGTGAAAGATGATCGGAGATGAAAGATGAAAGATGCGGCGAGCTATCGAGCTATCGAGAGCGACCATTCAGAAACGGTGATTTTAAAAATTTTGAAGGACGTTAACATCTTTAACGTTGTCTTCAATAAGACTTCTAAGATTTCTAAATAATTATCGCTATTCTGGTACGATCGCTATAAGAACAATTGAGGGACGGACTAGTTTTTCTCGCTTAAGTTTCGTTTTTAAAGTTGCAAACTTGAACCAACAAATGCCTGCAATTTAAGAATGCTGCGACGCATATTTCGAAGTCGCTCTATCGATCCTGTGTGTTAAGACCTGGTAAGGTTTAGGGTTTAGTTATACGGAAAAAATTGTCCCGTCTGGAAGGGATGTGAAACCTCTTCACTGGTATTGCTTCATTCACTAAAGGAAAAACACAATTCTGTAGGACTTTATATATCTCAATCAATCTACCTTATAATTCTAACATTCTAGAATTCGGAATTTTCATGCGAGAGAACCTAACCGCTCAGCACACAGTAAGCAATTCTAACGCAAATCCGTTTCGTCTTTCTAAATTGCAGTCTTCCAATTCTACTTTATTTCAAACTAAGTGTTTGAGATGGATTTTTTTTAGATTTTTTAACAACATTATCGTTTGTTAGCTCCTCGCGGAATTTAAAAACAAGAAAAATTCTGTATTCCAAGTTTTGCACGTTTTAAGAATTTAGCAATTTTCGCTTTGGTCCATGCACATGTTTCACCCCATGGTCATACAGGTACGACTAAAGGTCTCAATGGAGATCGAATGAAATGATTACATATCGGCACTTTTCAAATACACAACCATCTAATAGACGCTACGTGATGTTGATGTTCTATGAAACATTTGAGGTTGTTGCCAGAGCGTGTTATATAAATATTTTATGAAAGAAAACGTGTAATCGAAACTCGTAGAAAATAAACGTGAATTTTGGACATGAACAGCCGTTTGAGTGGCTCCATAAGGTCATCAGATGGACAGTGCACAGCGTAACGTTCGGTTTTAAGAGGTTAATTGATAAATTCTAAATTCGTCTTCGGGAGATTATAAACGTATCAGTGTAGTTCTTACTGTTGAAAATATTATTGCTGGGCAAATCAGTGACGTCAGAAAACCATTACCTGCTATTGCGAGGGAAGATTGGTCTTGATACAGATCAGGGAGCCCTTGCTCTGCAAATGCGATTTCTTCGTCGAACTTCCGTCGTGTGTCTTTTAACTATGTAACCATATTTAACCTGCGTTTGATTTTCTACTCGTGACAAGGATACCTTGCCTATTGTGCCAAAGATCTTGAGTAATCTTTTTGTACAGCAAGACTTAGCTACTGCAAAAGAAAACTAGGCGTAGCTCAGCCCATTTAGACCTCCGTCAGTTCGGTTTTCTTGCAAGTCAGTGGGAGTCCAAAGACGTTCTATAAATTCGTCTGAATTTTGAATTCATACACATTTCTTGGCATTGAAGTGAAGTCACCTTTGGAGTTGACCGGTCAAATCGCTACTATAGAGCTGGGTAATTATAATTCTAGATTGTCATTGTTTTTTATTGGTTTTAATTGCTTATTATAACTTAGCTTCTTCTACATATTTTATAATGGTCTGCAAAGCACAATCACAAGTTCCTATACTCTTTAAGGGCACGTTCTTCTAAACCAATTCTGTTTTCGGTAGCCTTCTTTTTCAGAATGCGTGTTTTTCGAAGCCATTCGTTTGAAAACGGCAGGTTTTGGAGCTCTCAGTCAAAAGCAGGTTTCATGAGATTTTTTAGGGATTCTCAGTTTGAAGTTCGAAAAAGACTTCCATTTTACCAGTTGCCACGATGCATTCCATGAATGGGTCTAGAGACGAGGCTGGCAAGAATTTTGACGCGAAAAGTTTCAGATTTCGAGAATTCCTGTTTCTTGAAAATCATGGATTCTGTTTTTGGTAGCTTTCTTTTGAAAATTTTGAAGGTTTTGATGGTTCCAGAAGAACACATCCTGAACACGGCCTGACCGGCGCGGAAAACATGAAAACTCGCATGTAATGGTTTTCTCTAATGTCTATTGCCGATTTTGCCGCAAAGCGCTACCGACCTTAATGAAAACGGACCCGCTTAAACTGTGGAATGAATATACAAGATGCACTTCCTATCTGATATATAGAAGACGCGGCGAATGCTTTCTTATTTCTTTAACTTTGTCTATGTGATCAGGAATGTCTTAGAATTTTTTCGGATTTTTTTTATCTTTCGGTATATACGTAGCACCGTATCAGAGTGATTACCTTTGGTTAGTTAAACTGGCGAATTTCCGACGCATCATTCGATAATTTGTATTGTTGAACTGGTAAAGCGAAGCAGATATTTCATGCTACAGGAAAGCTTAACAGCATTTGTTCAAGAACACCCCCTGCGCTACTGTTACTTGCGCCGCGCATTCGAGAATTACGTAGCTACATCGTGACTAAGCATACATTAGATTTTCTAGGGTAAAGAGACAGACGCCTACAGTTTTCATGTTTTATAACCTAACGCCTGACAAATATCTAACATTATACGTCTAGCCATTAATAAGATAAAATTGAATGCAATTCTGGCTTTTTAGAGACAAGTGTAATGTATTTTCAAGAATTGAAGTGCATTAGGGAATGCAGATTTGTAGAAACAGACAATCAATATCTGATGGCAATTCTTGTCATTCTCATACACTGTCATTTATTTGTTTATTTACTATTAATTACTTATAAGAAACTCCCTGTTAAAATGCTTGATTTGACTTGAAGCATTTTAATTATTGTGAACAACGTTTGAGTATCAAAACTGAGAAACATTGACAAAACTTTAACCCGTTGATATTTAGAAGCGATCAAATTGGAACACATTTTTAAAGTGAGAGAAAAGCTGCATATCAAACAGCAAGAGGTGCGTAACTCAATTCCTTCCTGCTTGTGTTTGTTAAGTATAGTGGTAAAATCATAGTCAGTATGAAAAGCCAATTGAGCGCTCTTCCTCACTTCTATTGACTATGCCTAATGTTATTGCAGTACTATTTTGTCAATCTCTGTGCGTTTGAAATTTAGCAAGCCATTGAGAATCTATCTTGATTCCACATGTGGAATTTTGAACGTTCTTATAGAGAAATACCCACAAACAGAGAGAAAAAAGAATTGTCTTCTTTCAGATCTTTGTTTCTTTTGGAGCAAGTTTATTTCTGAGAAAAATTAGGATCCTTATGAAGAGGTTCTTTATGAAAAAAGGGTGCTATGTTTGTGAGAAGGGATAGAAGAGCGGTGCATCTGGCTACCTAACGACTACTTATGCAACCTGTATATTTTTTTGTACATGGTGACTTAATTGAATACCGTAAGTGCTCTTTTAAGGGTCTAATCTTTTAAAAGCCCGATTTCTTATAAGCGTTACTTTGAGACGCCATCTTCGTGGACACATTTCAAATGAAAGTGGCATGATTTCTTCACAGTTTCATTGCTCGTCTACTTGACAACGACTTGAAATCTTAGACTGAAAACACAAACCATTTGACAACTGCTTCCAGGGTGGCATTACCTATTTCGTTATTACCTATTTGGTTTCAAACGTTTCAGAAACGTCAATATTCACGTAACAGTTTGGATAAATGTAGTTATAAAAATGTAAAAACGTTTTAAAATTGCATTGAAAACAATTTAGCCTCCCAATATTGCACTTGAAATTTCAACTTGCAAATTGCAAAAATTGCGACAATTTCGCGACCTTATTTGCACATAATTGCGACAAAATTTTGGGACAATTTTGCGACAAAACTGCGACAATTTTACAACAAATTGCAAAATTGCGTTTTACAATTGCACTGAAAACAATTTGGCCTCCAAAAATTGTTTCTGTTCTAACAAAGCCCGTAGCCTGTTCGTCCGTAGGTCACTGTGTGCCACTATTTTCGTTGCTTTGCAGGGTAACTTTGTCCCTGATAGTGTTCCCTTTCTCAAGAAGGCCCTCGCCGTGACATTGTCTTTAAAAAGGGCTCTATGAAGTGCTAGAGCTACAAATTTGTTTTTGAAAGTTTATTACAATACACTTTTTTTAATAGGCAACCGCTCAATAAGCAACTAGGGCTGAACTGACCTTAACATTAAGCAACTTGAGGGCTCAATTGAATTACTGTAAGCAACTAAGAAGTCAAACAACCAAGCTTATTCTCTTTCTGGTGTTAGGAAATTGTTTTTCGTTCTTATGTTTTGCATGTTGAAATTCGTTAGCTAATGTTTTTCCATTTACTGTCTCCCAAAAGTCATGTTGTAGGCCTAACAGATGACGATTTTGACCCGCGAAGTCAGGGGTGGTTAGTAGGTACAAAAATGTTAGGCAACGTTTAAGCAACTTAGAGGGCTGAAATGTCTAAAATTTTAAGCAACTTTGAGGGCTGGACGAAAGTCAAGTTACTTATTAGAAAAAAGTGTACGTTTTCAATTTCAAAGCTTTGAAGACTTGAAGTGTTAGGAGACTTACAGAATGATATCTGCTAGCTCTTTTCTTCAAGATTTTCCTTAAAATTAATTGAATTGCTTAAGCACGTCTCATTATACCCGCAACCCATTAAGCTCATGACGTGGTTATGAAATTGAAGCTGTGGGAAATTAATATATAGAAATTTCATAAATGTTATTTAGTTGCGATATTACTAAATTGATATGCAATTAACTTCAAATATTTTGATATTGGTTAAATTCTTGCTCTGCTCTGTGATAAATTAATTTCCTTGATTATGTCCTGTTCCTCTTGTCGAAACCTGGATAGGATAACAAGTCGATTTAAACTAAGGGCCTCGTTTTCAAAATATTTGTAAATTGCGTCACACGAATAAGTTTCACCGAGTTAGAAATTTTCTTCAGTAATGGCAATTTTTACTAGAATTCGGCTGATTCAGCCCACAAGTAGTATCTGTTGCCACAGTTGGCATTTGCTACCTCGACATCACGAGGAAATGAAAATTTCTTAAATATAGCGGATGCTTAGCAGATTTGCCAGGTAGTGGATTATGTAGGGCCTGACCCGGGACGGCATTTGTTAGTCCTAATAGTTAATAATGATAATGATAGAAAGAAATACGATTAGAAAGAATATGTTTCGATTTTTCTCTTTCATAAGCATTAGATTCAAATTCGCATACACAAAAATCATCACATCAAAAATCAAGTTCTTCGCCACGTGCAAATCCTCGCGGGGGGTCAATTGAACAGTTCATACGATTGACCTCCACACACTCCCTCCTTTAAAGTTCCATGGAACGTCTTCGTGACTCGACAGAGTTTGCATGTATAATCGGATGTCTTCACTCTTTGAAGATGGCCAGTCTTCAGCTATATAGACCTTTATTAAACATACCAATCTCGTAAAACTTCAACGTATACCGTTGACTGTGACGCAATATGCATTGAAAACTCGAAAGAATCTAGTTTTTCTTCTTCTTCTTGAAATAAAACAATGTATGGTCTCTATCCTGAATAATATAGCAGTATCAATAAATGGTCTCTATCCTGAATAATATAAAAGTATCAATAAGTCATTCCGTTCATCATATTTCCTTGCATTCTAACTGGTAACGTTTGAAGAAACTGTGGATACCACCCAGGTATCGGAAATTCATGCATAGGAAATCGTACTTGAACTGGTTGAATCCAAACAGGTTGTTGAGAATATCCTGGTGATCCGAGTCGACCATAATTCAAATGTATTGGTGGATGCCGATTTCTGGTTGGACGCTGAACAGGAGGATTTTCTGAAGGCGATTCGGTGCTGCTACCGTCAGACAGGTTCTCTGCAGGGTGTCCCTGAGCTGTAGGTGTCGTAGGTGCTAGCGGCGGTGTTGTTGGTAGATCATCTGTACACTGACTATTTTCTGAGTGAGATTCTCGCACTGGATTTGCAGTATTTGGATCTTGCGGCTCTTGTTCCCGTATATTTTCATTTGCAGCATGTTGAGTATTTTCTCTCCGAGGTATACTTCTCAGTGCACTTCTCAATACTGTTCCTATTTCCTCTTCGTCTGACTCACTGTCTCCTCCATCCTCTTGGATGTTGACTGGTCGTTGGCAATGTGTCATGTTATTCTTCACCAATGGGCTGGTAATCATAGGTTGATCTGGTTCTTTGAGTAAGTCACAAGGTAGCAATAAGTTTCTATGTAAAACTCGAGTGCGCCTGATCCATCTAATGGCTTAACAGCATAAACTGGACTGTTGGCTTTACGTTCTATGATTTTATGGATCTTTTCTTCCCAATATGTTCTCAGCTTACCAGGACCACCTCGGCGTTAAATTACGGACTAGCACTTTATCATCAGGCTCCAAATTCGCAGTATGCGTGGCTTTTTTGTCATACATGGTTTTACCAGCACTTCTCGATTTAAAAGAGTTTTCTTGAGCAATCTTATGAGCGTCCTGCATTGCTTGCTGCCATTTCTTAACAAACTCTTGTTGTGGAACCTTTTCTTTGTCTGAAGACTCAAACAATAAGTCGACTGGTAAACGAGGATCCCGTCCATACATTAGAAAGAATGGTGCATATCCGGTTGCTGAGTTGCGTGAGCAGTTGTAAGCATGCGTCATTTTATTGATGGAGTCTTTCCAACGCGATTTTTCCTTTTCAGACAAAGTTCTCAGCATTGACAACAACGTTTTATTGAATCTCTCAGCCTGGCCATTACATTGTGGATGGTACGGAGTTGTTCTTAGCCTTTTAATTCCAGATAGTTTCTCAAGGGTATGGAAAAGATCATTTTCAAATTCTTTTCCCTGGTCATGCAGCAAATGATCAGCGAATCCAAACCTTAGAAAAAAATCGTTGAACAATTTCTCTGCAGCCACTCGAGCTGATTTGTTCTTTGTGGGATAGGCTTGAGCAAAACGAGTGAAATTGTCTACCACTACTAAGATGTATTCATACCCACCAATTGAACGTTCCAGGTGTAAGTAATCAACTGATATCAATTCCATAGGCATAGATGTTTGAATTGGCTGGAGAGGTGCTTTGAAGTTTGTATTTGGCTTTCGCTTATGATACATCGGCATTTCTTTGTAACGTAGAGTTCGATATCCGAGTACATGCGTGGCCAATAAAATCTCTTACGAGTGAGCTGGAAAACACGTTCAGTGCCTATATGTCCCATGTTATCATGCAATTCTGTAATAACAAGTTGACGATATTTAGCAGGTAATACTATTTGCCTGTAATTTCCTGACTGGTGATTTAATATTCCTTCTGTATCTAGAAACAATCGGTTCCACTGCTGAGCTAGTAACTTTGCTTCACGTGAATATGTCTGTAGTTGTTGTTTCGTTGGCTTTTGGTCTAGCTGAATCTGCTTTAGGATTGAACTTATTGAAGTATCATGTTCTTGTGCTTGTAACAAATCCTCTGTGCTGATAGGAGTATTAGTCCTGACTTCATTGGTTTCTGCTGATGTCACATTCACAGATGCAAACCATGTCGAATCACCATCCTTCTGTGCATCTACTCCTGTTATGACTGCTTCAAGTATATCAGGCGAAACTACCTCTGTGTATTCCTCTTTGCTGCTAAGGTTAAACGGTATTCTTGAAAGTGCATCTGCGTCAATATTTGCTTTCCCACTGCGATAACGTATCTCAAATTGAAAATCAGCCAATTCTGCCACCCAGCGATAACCAGTTGCGTTTAGCTTTGCTGTTGTAAGAACATATGTTAACGGGTTATTGTCTGTATACACAACAAAGTTTGGTGCGTAGTACAGATAATGCCGAAAATAATCGCAAATGGCCCACTTGAGAGCAAGGAACTCTAATTTTCCAGAATGAAGGTGGTAGTTACGTTCTGCTGGTGATAATGATCTTGAAGCATAGCCAATTACTTTCAATATTCCATTCTGTTCCTGGTAGAGAACAGCTCCAAGGCCATTAGAACTTGCATCAGTATGCAGTATATATTGTTTTTCAAAGTCAGGGTATGCTAAAATAGGTGGAGAAGTTACTGAATGAATCAAGGATTCAAGAGCCTGCTGGTGTTTTTTCTCCCATACAATTGAAGTCTTTGATGATAACTGTCCCTGTGAGTTTCTGACGTTTTGATCCTTTTGCTGTGTAGACTCTGAATGTGGGACTGGCTCCTTCAGCAAGTCGAAGAGAGGCTTTGCAGTGCGTGCAAAATCTGGTACATACCGACGATAATATCCTAGCAAGCCGAGTACCCTTCTCAAGTCGCCAATCTTTTTAGGAACATTCTTTGCAATAGATGTAATAGCTTCAATGTTGGAATTGTCTGGTCTATATCCTTCAGCAGATATTATCTGGCCAAGGTAGCATACTTCTTGCTTGAAAAATTTGCATTTCTGAGCTTTGAGTTTTACTCCATGAGATCTTAGGCGTTGAAGAACAAGTTGGACATGTTGTATGTGTTCCTCAAATGTTTTACTGAACACTATTACATCATCAAGGTATGGCACACATATTTCATCTCTGATACCTTCTAAGCATTCTTCCATGAACCTTTGAAATGCTGAGGGGGCATTCATGAGTCCAAACGGGACTCTGACCCATTCATATAACCCCCATGGTGTAACAAATGCTGTCTTGTGCCTACTTCCAGGAGATACATAGCCTTGATGATACGCTTTACTCATATCCAGCAGGGTAAACCATCTATTTCCACCCAGATTTTCTATCGTTTGTTGAATTCGTGGTAATGGATGACGATCTGGAATTGTCGTTTTATTAAGAGCTCGATAGTCAATGCACAGTCGCAGTGTCCCATCACGTTTTCTCACACATACCACTGGTGATGAGTATGCTGATTTCGACTTACGTATGAAATTATGGTTCAGAAGATCTTGAATGTATGCCTTTACTTCGTTGTAGAGTGGTCTTGGAACTGCTGAATAGGTCTTTTGAACTGGTGTTTCGTCCATCAGATTAATGTCAAGTTGAAGAGCAGGAATATCACCTATGTCGTCACTGTTTGCTGCAAAGACTTTTGACTCATCTTGAAGCATTTTGGTCACTTGAGCCTGTTGATCAGTGTCTAAGCTGTCCAAACCAATACCTTCAATCGTATCAGACTTGGAGTCATTAACACTCACAGCATGTATAGTTCCTCCAACTTCAGCTTGACTGTCATCATTCTTTCTCAGCTTAACTTCTAAGGGTGTAATGGAACGGACAGGGTCAAGTTTTCCTATTATTGTATGACCTGGCAAAGTTATGTCACTATCTGATGTGTTAGCAACTTCAACGTAAATGCGTACTGTATTGTTCCTGGCAGTGATTATGCTTTGTTGTAATTCTAGACCAGGAGCCCATTCTTTTACATTGTCATTTGGCTCAAACAGAAATGGTGTTGGTGTGACAAGAGATCCAATGTTTATTCTACAAGGATTTTCCTGTCCTTCCCCTTTAGAGTAAAGGGCCTTTGGCAAGTTTTGACTGTTGTAGAAACCTGATTGTGACCCTCTTGTACCAAGTTAACAAAATTTTGAATTGTTTCTGATGCTGCATCATTGAATGTGTGGGCTAACAAGGCAATTGTATCAACTTGCCCAGACTCATTGGCCAGGAGAAGTTCCTCTATCACATTATAACCAATTATTGGACACTCTAAGTTATGACTTGTAACCAAAATTGAACTAACATATCAGAATTCTGAGCATTCTGAGTTCCTAATGAGAAGGTAACTTCTACATAACCATCAAAAGGCAAATGATCACCATTGGCAACTGTCAAGTTAAGAGATTCAGTTTCAAGCAAGCTTGAAATGTTTTTAACTTTCTTATCAGGTAAAAGTTGAGTCAGAGTGTTCTTAGAAATCAATGAAACTTGAGCTCCTGTATCAAACAAAGCTTTGGTTGGTTTGCCATCAAAACAACAGTTAATTGTGCACTTTTTACCAATCAGTTTTGCAATTTTCTGGGACTGTTTAGGACTTAGCTTTGTTGTAAAGAAGTTTGGCTCATTGATATTGCAATTTTGTTGAGCAGAAAGTTGTTGAATAGCTGTACAAATGATTTTATGATCAGGCCAATGTTTTTGTTGACAGTTTTTGCTGCAATACCTTGAAACATGACAACCACTACAAATTTTAACTCAGTTTTAGTGGGTTTCTTACATAAACAAAAAGACAAGTCAGGGAATCAATGTTTTTTCAGCTACAGCTTGTCCCTGTTCAACTGCAGCTGTCTCTCGTTTTTTTGGGCTTTTCTTCTTTTCAAACAGCCTCTGGCAATATGGGATGGGTCCCCACATATAAAACAGTGTTGACATGGTTCAGAAGAACCATTCTGTGTGCAATTAGGGCAAGCTTTCACATTCTTTTGGGTATCAGTTATTTTTGCAGGTTGAGGTTGAGCTGGACTAGAAACCTGTTGTTTAAACTGCTCAAATGAACTTTTCAAATCTTTTAGGCCAGCCTGAACAGCATTCAAAGTGGCTATAAAGGTGGTATCATGCTGACTAGCTTGTGCTAACTCACTATTCCCATCTCTAGACACAATGATTGATTGAACAGTTTTTTTACCAAATTTTAATTCACGCTCTTTTTCCTCTGAACAAATAACATTCATGTTTGCCAAAAGATCTTCATCAGGAATATTTGGTTTAAACAGAAATGGCCTAAACTTAGCTCTGACTGTCTCATTCCTCAAACCGGTCTCAACAGAATTTAGAAAAGACTTTTGATCATGGATGCATCATATTTGATGCCTGAATCTGCTTCTTTACTTGTAAAAATAACACGCTGTCTTAATTCTAAAGCTCGGAGAAGGAATGAGCGTGGATCTTCATTTAGTTTCTGGCTTAGCGATGATAATTCCCTGTACAAATCAGTGCTTGACTTTTCTTGGTAGTGTGAGCGCAAAATTTTCCTGACTTTTGCTAAGGGTATGTCAGGAGTACATTCCAAGAAATTTCTGAGGCTCATACCAGGGCTTATAGCTTTAATTACTGCATCTCTGACCTCTGACTCAGTGTACCCCTTAGCTAATGCTGCCTCAATTTGGTGGGCAAGAGAAATGAAACTTAATTTGTTTGTTTCTCCCATGTTCCCAATGGTACCAGAAATCTTCAGTTCACGTCTCAAAAGACTGTTTTTCACATCAAGCCTCACTAAACCATCTTGAGCAGGTATTTGTCCCCCCTAGCTGAGGTGCTTGTGCTTGGGGGAGGAGAAATAGAAGAGGTGCCCAGAGCCTGATTGATTTCCAAAGTCTTTTCTCCAACTGAATTTTATTAGACATAAGATCACTTACAGTTTGATTTGGTTCCTCTGGTCGATTACCTGGATTCGGTACACTTTCTGATGGCTCTTCGTCGACTTCAAGGGCAGGCAGGTCCACTAAGATGGCTTGTACTACTCTGAAAGCTGTTGCTGTTCCATCCTCGCTGTTTATTGCTTCCAATTTGGCTTCTATTTCCTTGATGAGCTGCTTTCGTGATTTCTCCCCGCACTCCATGTTGAAATAGGCCCCAACTGCCAGCAAAACAGACAAGTTTGCACTGTACAATCCAGCAAAAACTTCACACTCAAGTTGTTCGTCGGCCATCTTCTGGTTCTCAAAGGTGACTAGGCCAGTAATCTCATCAGATCAGAACTGCGTCAAAACATTCGTCGGAGGTGCCAATTTGTAGGGCCTGACCCGGGACGGGTTAGTCCTAATAGTTAATAATGATAATGATAGAAAGAAATACGATTAGAAAGAATATGTTTCGATTTTTCTCTTTCATAAGCATTAGATTCAAATTCGCATACACAAAAATCATCACATCAAAAATCAAGTTCTTCGCCACGTGCAAATCCTCGCGGGGGGTCAATTGAACAGTTCATACGATTGACCTCCACACATGCAAAATATGCTCCCGGGGGCAGATGCTTTTATAGAGCTGTTGTGATGCTTGATACTTGCTTACAGAAAGCAAGTAGATTTTTGGTGCATTTACACTTTCGTGTTTAAATATAATTTGCTAGGTGAAATGGCAAAATCAATCTATTTTTGATTCTTTAAATAGCGCTATTAGCAAGTTTGAGTACAAGTTCAGTAAGTCTGATGAAAACTTCTCATTCTTTTCAGAACAATCCTGTTACCATAAGAAGACATACGATGTCGGCTTTTACTGCACTATTCCTGGCATTGATAGTTACTGCCAACTGTTTTAACTGGAACCGAAAATTGCAGCTTGGTGAATTTCAAAAGCCTGGTACATCCATTGAAACACCAGATGAAGAAGACGAAAGTCAGCCAGTCGCTTATCCGCCGCTTTATCATCATAATGTTAAATCTTTGTTGCAGAAAGCAGTTCTAAGACCGAAGTTGCTACCAGGTTTGAAATATAGAAAGCCAAAGCCTCTATCGACGATCAATGGTGCTGCAAAGCTTGGTAGACTGATACCGCAGTTCAAGCTCCCTAAACTCGTCCTAAAGCCAATTAGCCTAGAGAAAAGCCTTCTGGAATCGGGATTGCCTAAACCCAAACCTTCAAATGTAATCGAAAACCCAAAGAAAACAAGTTTTGCGATTCCTGGTATGCTGGCTGCAGGCGAATTTCCTTTGAAAATACAAAAGTCTAAACCAACATGGTTAATGGCGATCGGAGATCTCAGGTCCGAAACCTGTCGAGCAGAAAAATACAATCGAACAATCACGAGTAAAGGGTGCAAGCCTCTTGTCATTGAAAGCAAATATTGCACGGGAAGATGCAACTCATTTTTTGTTCCATCGCAGAAGGCCGATTTTCAGTCATGTTCAAGCTGCTTTCCATCCAAGCACAACATCATAATGATTATGCTTGAATGTCCAGAACGCAAAAGAGGCTATAAGGTGAAGCAAGTTCAAATGATAGAAGAATGCATGTGTCAATCTGTTATTGAATGCTCCAATTAACACAATCAGAACACAGTTGCATAAAAGATACATTTTGTCTTTGGGGAAATATCTTATTGGTTATATGTTTATACTTAACAAACATTTGATCTGACCATCATCAGACCGTCATGTATAGTTTAACATTGTATACTTTGTAAAATATTTAATCATATTCACATCACATAAACCTTTATCTTCACTAGTGCTGTATGATCCAGATCAATGTGCTTCTACTCATTCTTCCTCAATTGGGAATGAATAGAAGGGCTATTATGCTGAGGAGCTAAGCTCCCAGTTTTGCATCTATCAAGTCATTTATTTTAGAGAGTGTCATGCAATAGTGACAGAGGAAGAGAGGGGGGGGGGGGGGGGGGAGAGACAGTTAGTCTTTAATGTAAGATTTCGACAGATTTGGCCAAGTTTTTGGCCTTTCGCAAGAAAAAGTAAGTGTGACAATAATGTGGGTAAGGTTTAGCTTTCTGTGGTCCTTTTGACCTTTTATAACGTTTGCTTGGAGTGTGTTGTATAGACCAACGAAATACCGCTATTTTGCTCGTCTTACATCTTAGGGCCTCTTTGAACATATTACCCCTCAGCAAAATACCCCTCTAGGCGTCATCGCTGGCCACCTAATTTCCTTAAGTTGCCCCCAAGCCTGAAGTCCTCCCTGAAAGAAAACTGATCAAAACAAAACAAGCTGATTGACTTTATGATGAAAACGAAGTTCTGAAAGCACTCCTCCACTAAAGTTCGGTCTTGTTCTTCAAAGTTAGGTCTTATTGACAAAACTTCGGTCTTGTTCACCAAACTTCGGTCTTGCACATCAAGTTTCGGTCTTGTTCACGAAAGTTTGGTCTTGTAAGTCAAAGTTAGGCCTTATTCACGAAACTTCGGTCTTGCTCACCAACATTCGATCTTGCTCAACAAATTACGGTCTTGTTCACTCAAGTTTGGTCTTATTCGTCAAAGTTAGATCTTGGTCACCAAAATTCGGTATTGGTCAACAAATTTGGGTGTCTTTCTCAACGAACTTCGGTCTTGTTTACAAAAGTTTGGTTTTGTTTGTCAAAGTAAGGTCTTATTCACTAAACTTCGGTCTTGCTCAACAAATTTCGGTCTTGTTAGTTTGGTCTTGTTCGTCAAAGTTAATACTTGTTCACCAAAGTTCGGTCTTCCTCGACGAATTTCGGTCTTCTTTACCAAAGTTCGGTCTTGATGCAGTCACACTTGCCTGGCACCTGAATAATTGGAAATGGGTAATGATGTTTGTCCTCGACCCCCATGTCTCCTCATTTTGACTAGCAAGCATTATCATCAAAGTACTAAGATTTCTTTATTTTTATCTATTAATGCTATCCAAATAAATGTTTTTAGAGTGGCTGAAAAACATCTTCATCATATGCTGCGCTGTTATCCCCTACATCTGCTGCTGCCTGACGAACTTTGAAACTTACAGACTTCATCACCAGCATCGAGCTTAGCAAGCATCAGGAGAGCGAAGCGCGGTAGGCGAAGCGATTAGTGGATAGTTTTCATAGGTTTGACGCAGAGGACTTGGCAGGAAAAGTAGAACGGAAAGTCCAATGGCGTCTTGTGTTCATCTGCTCAAGGCAAAAACATAAGAACCAAACTTCGAAGGTGAGAAATTTTATAGCATCAATATGGAGGAACTCCTTTATATAGATCTGACAAGAAGAATACTTACCTTTAGAGCAAAAATCAACGAGTCGAACGCTAAAATTAACAGGAAAAACCTGTTCAATGTTTTTGAAAGAATCTTAAGCTTTTGGCACCAAACCTACATAGGTTCTTCCTCTTAAACGTTGATACGAAAAACCCATTTGCTGCTTAAGAACCTTTTTCTCTTTCAACGACCTTCAAAGGTAGCACGTTAATACAAGAACCTTTAAGTTTGAAAAACCTTCCTGCCCTCCAAAAAACTTTCAAAAACATTTATTTCTAAGAGTATACAAGAACCTTTAAGTTTGAAAAACCTTCCTGCCCTCCAAAAAACTTTCAAAAACATTTATTTCTAAGAGTATACAAGAACCTTTAAGTTTGAAAAACCTTCCTGCCCTCCAAAAAACTTTCAAAAACATTTATTTCTAAGAGTATACAAGAACCTTTAAGTTTGAAAAACCTTCCTGCCCTCCAAAAAACTTTCAAAAACATTTATTTCTAAGAGTATACGAGTAACTTTCAACCAAGGCAGGTTGTTCTTAAAATTTTGTCTATTTTGAGGCTAAAATGTTCTTCAGTTCATTAGAGGGTAGAATTTCTCAGTAACAGAAGGCTGAGGTTCAGATTTGATACGGTGAAGAATATAACTTTTTCTGCTTAGTTCTTTGTCCGTTCGCTTTATCGGTCGGCTTAATGGTCTTAGTTTCATATGCAGCTCAATTTTCTTTCAGGGTTTTGCTGTGACCAGCCTTAGTTTGTTCTCAGTTTGATCATCAATTATGGCTAAAACCCATGCTTTCTCATAAAACGAATGTCTTTGATACCATTCGTATAAATTGAATTAGCGACTGTGTATAGCAATAGAATGTTTGATTTCCTCGTATTTTCCTCTATTTCCTCCTTACGCTTGCGCAGTTACAAAGACGAATAAAAGCAGTCTCTAGCCCTTTAAAGTAGTCTCCCTAGAAAGTAGAGGGCTAGCAGTCTCTAGCCTCTATTATATCATTTTAGCGACATTAAATTTCTAATCTAACGTATCGTCAATTCTTTCTCATCTTCTCTCTGGATCGAGGTTCTCTTAAAAGCTATGTTAGTTCTACAAAAATTTTCAGTTTGATCAAACAAAACGGCTGTCACGGTTTGAAGTCTTATTAATTATAAAAGTGTTGGTCGAAAGAGGCTTCCATGTTGTAAAGACCCCTGGACAGAATAGTGTTCGTGCTACCTTGGCAAAATGCACACTGGAGCCTGATGGCCTGATGAGGACAAGACGTTGCAACAATTATCATAAAGCAAACAGCGACATCACCTGCCATGTCTACAATTGAGGTTTGTACTCCTTGTTAAACCAATCACCTGCGAAACTCTGATCTTCCTAGAATATTCAGGAATTTTCCACGGGTCATCTCTCGAGCTGTAGAAAAATAGAATAAGCATGAAAAAGCCTATTTCAAACGCAAATCAATACAGTAACACTCCTTATCTATAAGCACAACTATGAAAGAAAATTGAAGCAAAAATTTGCTAGACACTTAGAGCGGCTTAAAAATAATACACAAGACAAAAATTTACAAAATAATTCGAAAAACGAAAACGAAATAAAAACATTTTGAGGTTGAGTACAAAAGGAGAAGAGTTACGGCCAGACCGTAATTTCTGGTTCTTATAAAAAAGAGGGTATGCATTTGATGGGAAGTGAACAAGTAGGGTTGTGCTCGGGGAATCCCCCAAAAAAGGCTCCCGATCGCATTCACACTAACAATCTTCTGTTAAGTACTATGCAAAGTTGCTACCGTTGAAAACAAGACGAACAATGGAAAAGTCGTGGATAAGTCATCTCTGTGAGTTTTTCAAAGATCAAGACACGTTTTGGCTCCTTGTCTTTATCGATCAGTACATTAATGGTCTCATTCAGTAAGGTTTGCCAGGACAGTTAAAGCTAAGGTTAAAAAGGACAGTCAAACGTCAATGAAGACAAAAAGGACTCATGTATACGAGTGCTCAACTTGGCAATTAGCTTCTTGCTTGGGAATCAAGTTTTAAGCTCCTGCTCCACATTTCTCGATTTCGCGAAAGCAGTTAATTGCATACCAGCACATTTTTACACGTGGCAAAAGATGCTTGAAGAGGATTGGGGGTGAGGCTGTTCTTCAAAATGGCCTATGCTTGGGAAATATTAAGACATACTGTAAGATTCCTGAGCCAAAAATATATTACGATGCAACAAATACAGCCATATACCGGGCGTTAAAGTCATTAACAATGAAGTTTTACACAAATGAAACTATTACTAGCATAAATAACGTGTGCATACCTTCTTCAAGACCAAGTTGATATGCAAGGTTTTGTAATGCTTTAACCTTATCCATTAGCTGAGACGTTGTAAGGCTTCCAAATTCTGAAAATATAGTAACATAAATCTATCATTTACAGAAGAACAAAAAGTTATGTTGATAAACAATTTGATAAACTGATTGCTGTTTAAAACACAATGTCAATTCAGCTTTTCGCTCTTTCTGATTGGTGCATTTCGAGCCGCATCCGGGTATAAACTCCGCCTTAGTCTATTGTTTCGGTCTGTTTCTGACGTTCATACTCTGAGGAGTGTCAGACGAAAAAAGTTTTTAAGTATGCCCGAAAATGATTCCGCTGTTCATCGCAATTTTGAAGTTCTGTACAACTCAAAGACAATTTGATAAGAATTATATACAGTAGCAATAGAGGTTTATTACTGGCATTAACCTATAAATTGAAAAGTTTCATATGCTGCCATACAATAGGTGTATTATTAACATCATTGCAATACCTGACTTCATAAGGAAACTGTCAAACGTCAACAAGGAAAAAGGTAAAAATCAGTAGCGTCTTCATTTATCATTATAATTGTTACGTTCCAACATGTTTATCTGCTCTTTAGAAATTGAAGCATCTCCAGAACAGTCTCTTAGCCGCACAGAGCAACAAAATTGCGGTAAAAAGCAGAACATTTTTAAACATTCACAAACAATTTATAGTGAATATTGGTTCCAAATAATTTGCAGAGCCAAAGCAGGTTTTGCTTATATTGGTCACCTGACAAAATGAGCTGACAAGAGTTCAAAATTGATACCAGTCTATATTTGCCGGCGCATTCAGATCTGCATTTGGGTATTTGCTCTCTCGTTGACAACTGTTTTGGTCTCTATGACTGACGCTTGAATATGACAAGCGTAAGACGGAAAAACTTTCAATATTTCTGAAGATTGCTTTGTTTACCCGCAGTTCGCTCGTAAAGAACATAAACAAACCATAGACTATCATATCTTGGCATTCGTGGGCAGAATTATCTGTTGAGCCTTTTTATCTATAAATGATCCTATAATGATCACAATGATCACATAAGCCTATAAATGAAGGTACTGTTGCGTCGTGTCCTAATCCAGCTGGCTCATGATGTCTGAAGTAAAGCAAGGTCAAGGGTTCAAGTCCCTGCTACGGTAGCATCACAGCCAGAATCAAGATCTCGATTAGTTAACCTACTTCTGAGATCCTGTTGACTGGCACTGAATATACCATTTCACCTCTCACCTAAAAATGTTGCTAAAAAAAGAAATTTAAAAGACAATTTTTCACCTTGTAGCATGTCATGATCATCTTTATCAAGGGCTGAATCAAGAGAAGAGGCCGCAGTTTCACTTCTTGACAGGATAGGCTGAAACAGATGGAAATAAGAAAACACACCTATCACAGACGTCAATTACGTTGCCCCTCTCATGTTGGGGCACTTGCTAAACCACTAAGCAATCATAGCTTGAGGCCCCTCATCTTCAAATGTCAAGATGTCAAGATGCTAAGCTAAACAGCTATTATGCAAAACTTGATTTTTTATCCTGGAGTATGACCACTTTTTCACAATATAACGTTAGGAATTCTTAAACACAAGAATACTTCTTGCCAAGAACCAATTCTGTGTACTCCTGCAAATCGATTTCATTCTGCTCTGTTGAGCACTTGTAGTTAATCATTGCACTCTTTTACTAAAAAAAGTGGAACTCAGGACAGTTAGATAAAATTTGAATATACTCACACTTGTTCCATATTGTGATGCAAACTCACTTACTCCAGGAACTAAAATAGGAATAAAAAATTGCTATTATTAAAGGGAACAGACATACATAAAAGAAGGTCATAGGGATGGAGACAAAGCAGCTATTTTGAATTCCAGCACCAAAGGCAATTTAGCTATTCTTTTCCCATCCAATTTTGATGGATGGGTGGCTTACTTTTATACTTGTTGATTCCCTTTAAGGTGATAAAATCACAACAGCTGTTGCCAGGATAAGATTAAGTGACAAAAATAATCATTATCATTCTCTAGCAAAGTATCGCTAGACATCCAGATATAACCTGAAGATTGCATGAAGCGAGAAACTCAGAATAGCAACTGAAATTCAGCCTCTCTTTTCTTATTGTCTACTATTAATACTAGCCAGACATTCACACATTCCAACTCTACAAAAGTGTTGCACAAGGCATCATAATCTTGATTTATTCTATCAACCAAATTTTGAACTTTTGGATGGATGGGTAGTATTCTTTTGGTATTCATATGCTCCAACTTCTGATTGTTTTGCAGACTTCTTTTGTGGCTTAATCCTAAATCATTCCTCCTATTAATAATAAATCAGAACTTTCCAGATGAAAGCAATCAATCTCATTTCAGTATCATAGCTTTATTCAATCTTCATTTCATACTTCATAAACGTGATCTTAAAAAATATTAAGACACCATCGCTGGTAGCGAGGAAATCCAGACAAGTGTGCACTTACTTTTCTCAGGCCAAAGCTCTGGAGAAGCCCTAAGAATTTCTTTACTGCAAAGGTTATCTTGTTGCTTGGGATCTGAATCTGCGGAAAAAAGACATCAAATGAATTAAAGGTAAGCAACATTTACCTCATATATGATAAATCCAACACAATATAACGTTAAGCTTTCATTACATGATGCGGCTTTTCATGCGACCCCCTGTTGCAATATAATTTTGAAAAACTGCACTAACCCTTGGCCCCCAAAGCTTTAATATAGCAAAGATTATAGCTTTACAAAATAGGAGGGGCTCAATTATCCAACCAGGTTAACATACTGTTTACTTTTATCAAATAGCTTCCTTTTTTATATCTCATATTTCAAATATTTAAGGAGGGTAGCCCTTCAGTTGTTTGATTGTTTTTCAACGGACCCTCCATATAAAAACTAACAATATCATTCAAAATAAAACTACCTAAAAGGGTTAACTTGCAGATTTAAATATGGGATTTTCTAACTGAACTACACACATTTTTTTTTTATAAGGAAGTTTCGCCCAGGGTCAGTATTGAAAATTCCTTAACTGACGGCCAAAATTGAGTACTTAATATTCCTTACCAATTCCTTAACTTCCTACTTTGTGATTCTTAAAACAACCAATGGTCAAGGAAATATAGGTCATAAAGGTTTCAGAAGACGAATAGAAGTATCATTGTGAAGTCAAGTATCATTGTGAGGGGACAAGCTTTCCAACCTGGGAGCTTGGTAACAGTCTAGTAGCTGACAATGCTAAAATTTTGAGAAAATCATTAGTCTTCATAGGGTTTTGGCAAACTGTCACACAATTTGTTTTGTACCTTTCAAAAAAATCAATAGGATTTTACAGTGTAATGGACCTGCGCCAAAGGGCAACACTTAGATTAAGTCTAAGTCTCTAAGTACTGACTCCTAGTCTAATTAATCTCCACATCACATGACCTTCCTTCCTTTTTTCTTGATTTTTCTATTTTTGGAAAGCTAAGTAACCTAAGCCCAATGCCAGTCTGCGGAGTACGGCATCTTCAGCATACACGTTTTTTATTTTTATAAGAAACCGGTTTATAAGAAACCTAGAACTAGACACCCCAAAAGTTAAGAAACTTTTAGACCTAGGAGGAAGGAGTTAAGAGACTTAAGAAATTTTTGAGTCAGTTGTCCGACATACTGATTTCACATTTGTGGATGTAGTAATCAATTCTCAAGCATTTCCGTGCAATTTCTCGCACCAGAATTGCTAATTCTTTGTAATACAATAAATAATTTGCTTGCTATATTCACGTTTTTTTATCGTTTTTACTGCAATTTATTTCCATTAAATTAAGAAACTGTTAAGAAACTTTTAGAACTAAAATTGGGCCAAAAATTAAGAAACTTTTAGAACTAGGCCCTGAGCCAGGGTTTCTTATAAAAAAAAACGTGTAACGAGATCTTGTGCGTGCAGAAGTATATCTCCATTGTTCTTTTCTATTGTTCTATTATTTATCACGTCTGTGCACATGCCAAATTCCACAGAGTATGGCTTTTTCAATGAGATCTCAGGTGTGCAAGAGCCCCTTTCTATTGTTCTATCTTATTGTTAGCCTATTTTTCTATTGAAAAACTCGGGTGTGTGCAAGTGCCTAACTCATCTGCAGTGTGGCAAAATCTCATTAGACTGTTTTCACTGTGCTTGCAGTTCTCCTGAAAAACATCTGCTTGAAACTGATTCTGTTTTAACGATTGACAGGGATACGAATGGACACATGCATACCTATAGATATAGCATAGGGTAGGTAGAGTGGTGTCGCCCTGAAATGGAACACCCGTTGTAGTTCAAAGTTTTGAGGACTTCGCAAAAAATCTAAAAATAAAGGAAGTGCTGGCCTATTTTTTTCAAATAGCATGCGAAAATAATTTCTAAAGGTTATTTACATCATTTTTGCATGTCTTCGTTGTTTTATCAATAACAAATTAATTTTTTCTCAATTTTTTTATTGTGCTCACCGGAAATTGACTTTTCGAATTCGTCGAATCGTTCATTTGTTTTCTCGAGTTACTAAATTTGTCTCCTTTATTTTTGCATCTTTCTTACGACTTAAACAAAAGTTTTCTTGCTCCTGAAGTAAAACAACCTTCGCACATTGATTCGACAAAGAAAGAAGAAATAATTCGCAAACAGTTACAAATTAGGAATCATTTTTGCAGCAGTAACATGACTGGCCGAACGTCGCCCTTCTTGGAACACCTTCACAATATTCAATGTTCGCTTGAATTTTCACAATGTTCGCATGCTCATAATGGTTTTATGATTTGTCAAAATGCACAAAGGGAGTCAAAATAAATTTGGACTTAGGAAACGTAAGAAAACGCAAGTTACCTCCGGCTGAGTGGTTATTTTTCAACAAAGAGTATTCATATTTCGTTAACACAGCTTCCGAGGAGAATTCCGGCCGAAAACAACGAAAGACTAACCGGAACGTTCGGTCCTATTCTTCGTGTTCCAAGAGGGCGACGGGCCTAAATTTTTGTCGGCAGAATCACTGGTTATTAATGTTGTTAATACGGATCAAGAGGCTTGCAAAAAAGACTAATTTTTACATAGTAATTAAAAAAGATGTAGAAGAATATGTTAACATCAATTTAATTTTTAAAGAACTGCAACTTTCCATATAATTGGAGTTTCATCAAAGGTGTTCCATTTCAGGGCGACACCCCTTTACCTATCTACACGATGGCGCCTAAATTTAGGTTTTACAACGTCTGATACAAATATTTTTAAATGAATGGAGAAATTACCAACCAGCAGCTGGGATGATATAATCTTGTCGAGGAATCTTTCTGTCTGGTGTTCCACGTTTTGTTGGAGTTCTAGAACTGACAGTTCTTTTTGGAGATCTTGTTTTAATTGGCGAAGCCATTGACATGGTACAACAAATTTAGGCCCTAATAAAGTGTAAATGCACTATATCTCTGTACTGCTCCTTCAATTGATAGGCCACAAATAATAGGCTATCTCTAAAACATGGAGTATGGAATGATGGAGTGGAATGATGGAATGGAATGGCATGGAATGGCATGGAATGACATGGAATGACATGAAATAATAAAGATTTGTTTTCTGATCCAAACCAAAGCCGTTGATTGACGGGGGACGCACATAATTTATCGGTGCTCAGGCCGGGGGGCACTTAGTCTAATTTGAGATAGAGCAACATTGCGATCGGGATGCAACATTGAAGTCAAGTGTTGGGGATAAAATTTCACGAGAAGTTGTCCGCACTAACCATGAGATTCTTGCTCAATTCAGGAGAAACGTATTCACGTGAGTATATCCTGCTTTTGACACCGCATCTTGGATAATCTCGTTCTTTTCTGCTTTTCGATGTTAAGGTAATGAGAGTTCAAACTGTATTTTGAAAACTTTTAGGGGCCTCTTCCCGGCATCAAAAGCTTGGGGGGCTCTTAGGAGTTGCTCCAACCCCAACCTACGTCGGTTACCCCACTGGTCCCGAGTAAAGTATGCCCGCTGCCCGCAGACCACATGTCTAAACACGTCCTTCCCATGATTGATGCAGTTTCAGGCTTAGGGTGTTTCCTATTTAACTATCAGTACAAATCAACAACATATCGCTTGTATAGTACACTCATTTTTTATAAGAAACCGACCATAAGAAACTATACATGCCTTTTTCTAAAAAATCAAGAAACTCACGCAGTTTTTTTAAAAGCAGCTTCGCTCTGGCGTAGTTCAAAATGTTGCGTATTTTTGGACCTCTTATGGCCACCTTTTAGTAGCAAAATTTTCCTAGCAGTTGCCAGTTGCTTAATTTTAACTTAATATTGTTTGCCCAGAGGCTAGAAAAGCAGCAAAATTTGAAGTTCTGCTATAGCTTTTTATGCAACATAACGCTAACAACACCTTGTAGCTATATAGCAAAGTGATACTATAAATAACATCAGTCAAGATAGATTTAAAACTATTTTGTTTTTTTTCTTTATCAGGTATTCAGGCCAAGAGGCCTCTAACCTACTTACAATAGTATCAATATAAAATTAACATTAACGATTAAAACAGCAATTAAAACAAAAATTAAATAGCAAGCAAATTACAAAAAAAGATCAAGAATCACAGATTTAATGAAACTATATTAACAATGACAACCGAATATACATAAGCAAATAGAGAAAACTAAACAGATTCTTTTTTTATTTTTTGACATTTTGTGATAAAAGAAGACACTAATTGAAGACAATTTGTATCTTCTTGACTTAGCAACCAAATGAATTTATTAAGAATACTTAGATGTTTTATAGAGGGATACATATCTTCAATGTTGCTCAATAGATCAATTCTTTCTCTTTCGAAAAGAGGACAAAGCAAAAGAAAGTGGATTTCATCACCAAGGACTTTTATACCGAGATTGATGCAAAATTTGCAATATCTTTCAGCTCTGGGGATTTTGTTTTTACCAAACCTCCCAGTTTCAATTTCTAAATCATGAGCACTCATTCGAAATTTAGACAAACATTGCCGACGTTTGAAGTCAACAATGACATCAAGATATCTTTCAAATTTAAAAACTGATTTTATTTGAGCGTATGTACAAAGCTTCTTATTTTGTTCTAATTGCTCTTTTAGACTTGACATTATCAAATTTCCAAAGTAGTTTCTAACCTTAGATTTAATAGTACAGACTTTGTAAGACTGGTATTAATCGGCATTAAGAACATGAAGATCTGGCCAAGCGCACTCACTTCTTACTACCTCATTCTTGTTGAATTTCCCTATCGAAACTAATGTTCTCTCGCTGCACGCTTTGGTAAATAAATATATGTATTCTAAGTATGGTAGCGATAAGATTTAACAGTTGCCATCCGAGGGGCAATTCACTCCTTGAAAGTCTCGTACACCTTAGCTGGAAGTCCTATTGTTTTCTCTGAAACCCCTTGAAAGTCCTTTTGTTTTAATGGAAATCTCGTACGCCTTTTTGCACAGTGAAATGCCCCTCGTTGCCATCTATTCAACCCATTTACAAATAAAACCTTTATTCTATGCGACTTTTTGAAATTATGGGATAACACATATTTCCAGAATAAACTGAGGGTCGTATAGGGGTTCTGGGGAACATGGGAACAAGCCCCAAAATGGCTTAGGGAACAGGGAACATTTGCATGAAATTAGGGGAACAAGGGAACATTTTGCGCATATTTTTCAGGGAACACTCTGAAAATTCCACAAATCTCAAGGGAACAAATTATAATTTTCTAAGGGAACAGGGGAACAAGGACCCCCCCTATACGACCCTTAAACTGAATGGGCTATAGGATAATTCTTTACAAATTAAGGATAGCTATTTGGGATGTATTTTGTGGCATTTTGTCATAAGTAGTGAAAATCTAAGAAAATATACAGAAGGAATATGTTTGTAAACCTTGTTGGAGATATTCAATATTTGACACTAGTGGGTGTAGGAAAAAACGTTGTGACAAGAATAATCTCAAAGAATTACATCTCGAGATTGAAATGCGGAAAGATTTTGCCATTTGAAAGAGATGCAATGACAGCCATTGAAAAGGATTGGAAAATTGTATCGCACGTCGTGGGATGAGAGAGAATCGATTATCTATTGTAAATTCGACCATGGAAATGTATATAAGAAGCCAGAAGGGCTAGATTATCATTCAGGTACAGAAGAAGTTAGCGCTCTAAACAGCTCAGACGACGAAAGCTGAAGCAAATCAAAGACGTTAAGGTATGCAGCTACCGTATGCTCTTAAAAATTTTCTAAATTTCTAAAGGTATAAGAAGGTTATTCGTGCAGTCCTTTTCACCTTGAGAGGGCGTTTCGTAGTAATACTTATCATATCACGCTACATTACGCTACAATATTTGACACCATTTTGACATTCTTATAATTTTGTCTTTTCTAAAGGTTTTCCAAGCAGCTGTTTACGATGCAGAAGCTTCTTATTCTGATTCTTTTTTGCCTTTGCGCTGTTGCACTAGCAGCAAGCGGTAGGTGTTATTTTTATCTATTTTCCAACCAAATTGTTCCGCGAAAATCACAGTTTTGTATGCGCCATAAAATTAACACTGTGGATACAGTAGGTGCGGCAAGAAAGTGCCAACTGCTGGAATTCTTTTGTAAGAATAGCTACAACATGCACTGTTTGAACGGCTGTCTACGAATAGTATGCGAATGCTACTCAAAAAAATTGTGACAATTTTTGTGTTTATTTGGATGCGGCCGCACGGGCTGCATGAACTGGGGCAGGAGCCGAAGTCACTTGATTGACAGAACTATTATATTTCGTTATGTTACATAACTTTCGATTTTGTCTTGGACTAAGAGAACTGTGAATTTTACTGTGTGTAAAAAAGAAGTGAACCTTGAATCTCTCGAATTAAATCTCTCGTTCGGAACTACCTCTCGTTAATGAAACTGTCGAAGAACATTATATCGTATATTTAATCATCGTCGTGTACTACAGCTGTTGAATTTGGATTTGCTATTATTTAACTTGAATTTCTTCATCTTTATTGCTGAGTACCCTTTGCCATTCTGGTTGGATGTAAATTAGGCCTGCACAATTGGCCATTCTGGAACTACACACAGTGAGAGATAGAGATAAGTCAAATATTTATTCTGATTTTACACTAGAAAGTTGTTTCGACTCGTTACACGAGATTTCCACCCGCTACCCTAGGTGGGGCGTGTTCTATTCAATCTTGGTACCTACTCGCCCACCTGGGCTAGATGAAGAGCCTAAGCGGGTATTATTCTAAATGGTCCACCGAACCGGATTTATACTGATATACTTTTAATGAAACATACTTTATAAACTCAGTTTGATAATAATTTGGTTATGTCTTGAATTTTACTCTTATGAACAATGTCTCAAGAAGGGGAAGGCACTTCAGCACCTCCCAGATCAACTCTGCCCTCACTAGCAAGGAAAAGGCGCATACGGGGAGGCTATAGGGCTCATTCTACAAAACTTATAAGTGAAGCAAAGGAACTTTTAGAATTAGAAGATGTGCCTGTATCTAATGTTGAACATCTATTGATTTCGTTAAAAGACAAGGTTACTCTCCTCCAGAATATCGATCAAGATATTTTCGACCTTGTAGATGATGACAGTGTAGAAGCTGAAGTTTTAGAATGTGAAGAGCTAAGATCAGAAATTAATAAAATTATTATAGAACTGGACATAAAACTCAAAGCTTTGAAATACAAAAACAAAGATGAAAATTCGTCTGTAAATACTTCTTCTGCTGTAAATGAATTCAGCAAAAATGAGAACTCAGCAAAATTGCCAAAACTTCAGCTTCCAAGATACAGTGGTGACCCCAAAAATGGCAGGAATGGTGGGAAGCCTTCGAAATCATTCATAATAATCATAGTCTGTCATCTGCAAGTAAATTCAGGCATCTGAAATCCCTTCTGGATGGCCCTGCAGCTTCTTCAATTTCTGGTATAAATATAACGGGGGCAAATTATAATGAAGCTATCGAAATCCTGAAGGAACGCTTTGCCCAGAAACAGGTTATTATAAACTCACACATGGAAACACTCTTAAATTTGCAAAGGGTTTCTTCTGAAAAGGATGTAAAAGCCATACGCTTCCTTTTCGATACAATTGAAATAAATGTACGCAGTCTGAAGTCGCTTGGAATTGATTTCAACCAATATGGAAAACTTTTGATTCCAATTATTTTAACCAAGGTACCGGACGAGTTTCGGTTGGAAATAACAAAGGGATCTAAAGGTGAAAACTGGGAACTTGATTCTATCCTTTCGATAATAAAAAATGAACTTGAAGCTCGCGAACAATGTGGTCAATTGCAAATGAAACAAGCAGGGGGCTTCAGACTGAATCAGAATCAAACCCCCCGGAATACACCCTTTACCACATCAGCCTTGCTTACTGAGCAAAGTAAAATCACGTGTTCATACTGTAAGGGCGCACATTATTCTGCGAAATGCCAGGTTGTGTCGAATACGAGAGCGCGCAAGGAAATTTTGAAGTCTCAAGGACGTTGTTTTGTGTGTCTGAAAAAAGGCCATCTTTCGCGGGCCTGCCCAAGTCAAATTCGATGTTTTTCTTGCAAACAAAGACATCACGTCAGTATCTGTCAAGGAAACGAGACAAATCATGCCATGTCCACTAATCCTCCTCAGCCACACCAATCATCAGCTCAACCGCGAGTTAATCCCCAACAGTCAGAGGTGTTAAGTACTCCTAATCCTCAAGGAAACCGCAATCCAGCACGACAACATCAGCCACCGGGCCCCTCAACCGTTACTCTTTTTACAGATCAAGGAACTGAATCTCTGCAGACGGCTCAGCTTGGAAACTCGCCAACAAATGACACGCGCGCTGCATCAAAGAACGCAGTCCTTTTGCAGACGGCCAATGCCTACGTTTCTTCTCCTGATAATCCTCAATACTCTGCAGTTGCCCGCATGGTGTTTGACTCTGGGAGTCAAAGGTCTTATATTTCTCAGAAGCTCAAGGAAGAACTTGGCCTCCAAACAATTAACCGTGAAACTCTGATTATAAAAACGTTTGGGGACGAAGAGGGCAGTCTCCAGTCATGTGACATTGTGCAGTTTTGTGTGAGGAGTCCTTACACTGACACAAGTACCTATGTCAAGGCCCATGTTGTGCCTGTAGTCTGTGCACCCTTGAAGAACCAACAAATTCAGTTTGCAGTTCAAGCCTATCCTCATATTGCTAATCTTCAATTAGCAGATTTTCATACAGATGAAAATTCTTCGCAAGTAGAAATTCTCATTGGTTTGGATTTTTATTGGTGTTTTTTGACTGGTGCGTGTTTACGAAGTCCAGCTGGAGGACCTGTTGCTCTTGCCTCTCAGCTTGGCTGGATTCTATCTGGAGAAATTCCAAACTGCCCCGAATTCAACTCAACGACTACTAACTTTGCTCAAACTCACGTTTTGCGTGTAGAAGAACACTCTCTCACCGATCAGGTTGCAAATTTTTGGAACTTGGAAGGCATTGGAATTAACTCAGAAGTTGAAAACTCAGTTTATCAGCAGTTCCAAGAAGATATTCAGTTTAAGGATGGGCGATACGAAGTCAAGCTTCCCTGGAAACAGGATCATGCGATTTTACCGGACAATTATCTTCTTAGCTATAAACGACTACGCGGTCTTACTTCTAAATTGAAAGCTGATAAGGATCTACTCACAGAATATGACTCAATAATCAGGGGACAAGAAAATTTGGGCATTGTGGAAAGGGTTCCCGACGAACAGCCAAGTCCTGTTGGCAAAACTCACTATCTACCTCACCACCCGTCATCCGGAAGGACAAAGCCACCACAAAGGTTCGGGTCGTCTATGACGCGTCTTCAAGCCCACCAGGTGAAGCCTCTTTGAATAACTGTCTGCACCAGGGACCCTGTCTTTTAAAGACAGTGGCGGAAATCCTCTTAAGATTTCGTTTGAATAGAATCGCTTTAACATCCGACATCGAAAAGGCATTCTTGATGATCTCCGTTCAAGAAGCAGACCGTGATGCCTTAAGATTTCTTTGGTTTGCAGATATCAACAAGAGAGAATGGGAAATAGAAACCTATCGATTTAGCCGTGTCGTTTTTGGAGTATCCAGCAGTCCATTTCTATTAAATGCCACGCTCATGAAGCATATTGAAAACTACTCGACGGAACATCCTAACATTTGTACGAAACTCATAACCTCATTGTATGCCGACGATGTAAATACGGGATGTGATACAGTAGCTGAAACACTTGAAATGTATGAGAAATCTAAATCAATCATGAAAGAAGGAGGATTCAACCTCAGAAAATGGCGCTCAAATTCTGAGATAGTTATGGAACACATTTCTGAACTAGAGAATCCTAGCACTGAAACTATTACAGAACAGAAACTTCTGACCGAAGAAGACGAATCATTCGCTAAATACGATACAAGAATTTCATCTACGCAGGAAACTTCCGAGGTTAAGGTGCTTGGAATTCCGTGGGATAACAAAAGGGACACATTGATCTTCAAACTATCAATTCCAGATCACCAGACCTGGACAAAGCGAAAAATTCTCCGATTAATTGCAACTATATTCGATCCATTGGGATTAGTGAGCCCAATAACTGCTCCGCTGAAGGTATTTCTTCAACGTTTGTTCGAAATTAAACTTGGATGGGATACTGAATTACCGAGTTCATTTCAAAAAGAATGGGAGGTCATGATGGACGAATTGCAGAACATTGATGAAATCGCGATACCACGCTTCTACTTTTTGGATATTGCCAGATCACCTGGAAAAATCAATTTAGTTGGTTTTTGCGACAGCTCTATGAATGCCTATACTGCTACTGTTTATGTAGTTGCTTCTGACGGAACCAATGTGTCATCCACGCTGGTTATGTCCAAGTCACGCGTCGCTCCGCTCTCGAAACTCACGATACCAAGACTTGAACTCTTGTCTTGCCTCATTCTGGCACGTTTGATTACGGCAGTAAAGAAGATGTTTGAGCCGTTGATTGAGGTAGACATACTACGTTGTTTCACCGACTCAATCACCGCATATTATTGGATTCAGGGAAAATCAAAGGAGTGGAAGCTTTTCGTGGAGAACAGAGTCCAGGAAATACGAAAGCTCGTCGGTTCAGACGTGTGGGCACATTGCGCGGGGAAGGAAAACCCAGCCGATATACCTACGAGAAAATCATCATTTTCCACGTTAGCAACAAATTCTAAATGGTGGAGCGGTCCTGAATGGCTGAAAACTGATCAAAGACTTTGGCCTATCACGGAAGAATTAGAGGACACGCCGGAAAGTTGTATCGCCGAATTGCGAAAACAAGAGCGCACTGAAGCAACAAATTTACTTATTGAAGCGCAAATTCCGTCGAACCTACCCGAAATTATTGATGTCAAGAGATTTTCCAGTTACTGGAAACTTATTCGTGTCTTCTCATATGTACTGCGCTTTATTAACAATTGCGAAACCGAAACAGCCAGAAAACAGGGAAACTATCGACACAGGAAGTAATTAACGCTGAGACGTTGCTCATCAAATCTGCTCAAGCTAGCATCGATAAATCATATCTCAAGGTTGCGTCTAGAAATCTCGGAGTTTTCTCGGACACAGAAAATGTACTTAAATGCGGAGGTCGTTTGAACAATTCGAATCTGGACTTAAGCACCAAACATCCTATTTTATTGCCGCGGGATCACCCCTTGACGAATTTAATTATCTGGCAGAGCCATCGCAGCGTGATGCATAATGGAGTAAAAGAAACTTTGACGGACATTCGTTCACGTTTCTGGGTAGTCAAGGGCAGGCAATTAGTTAAGAAAATCATTAGATCGTGCAAAACATGCATCAGAATCCAAGGTCTCTCATACGGACAGCCAGGCCCAAGTCAGCTACCAGAATGTCGTGTTCAAGAAGGACATGCTTTCGAAACTGTCGGAATCGATTTCGCGGACCCCTGTTCATCAAGGGGAGGACAGAATGCCAAGCAAGGCATACATCGCTGTTTTTCTTGCGCTACAACCAGAGCACTTCACTTGGAGCTCGTGCGAACTTGAATACTGACACATTTATCCTCTGCTTAAAACGATTCATCGGACGACGAGGCATTCCCGACAAATCATTAGCGATAATGCTAAAACATTTAAGGCTGCGTCAAAGAAAGTTACTGAATTATTTAAGTCGACCAGCATCAATCATTACCTCAGGGAACATCGAGTCTCATGGAAATTCAATCTTGCTAAGGCCCCTTGGTGGGGCGGATTCTACGAGCGCCTCATCAAGGGAATCAAGTCTTGCCTGAAAAAGAACGTCGGAAAGGCCATGCTTTCGTACGACGAGTTACAGACGATCATCATCGAAATAGAATCTGTTCTCAATTCGAGACCGCTAACGTATATTCACGCCGAGGACATTGAAGAACCTCTGACACCCTCACATCTTGTCGCAGGAAGACGAATTCTGAACTTGCCGGTTATCAACACTCAGGAGGAATCAAGTTACGACGAACCAGCCTCCACCGCACGACGGAGACAGCAGTATTTATCGCGAGTGCTCACGCACTATTGGCGTCGTTGGAAGAGAGAATATCTCATCAGTTTACGAGAGCATCACAAGCTCCAACAGCGAACGAAAAACAGGCCTGACATTCAGTTAGGAGACATCGTCACCGTCGAAAACGAAAATCAGCGTAATCGCGTCTCGTGGAAGTTAGGGAAGGTAACAAAGTTAATAACCGGACAGGATAATATCACTCGAGGTGCGAGGGTGAAGACCAGCAATGGGAATCATATCGAGCGACCCTTACAGAAACTGTACCCGCTTGAACTTTGCCTTGATAAGAATGAACAACCACTTAGACCTGATGAAACGAGTCTCGCACGGAGAACCACCCGAAGAGAAGATCAGCGACGATTGCTAAGGAAAGAATAGAGATTCTTGACCAGCTTGACAGGGAGGAAAACTCGGATGAAGAACTGTGAGGACAACTGGTCAAGGGGGGAGTGTGACAATTTTTGTGTTTATTTGGATGCGGCCGCACGGGCTGCATGAACTGGGGCAGGAGCCGAAGTCACTTGATTGACAGAACTATTATATTTCGTTATGTTACATAACTTTCGATTTTGTCTTGGACTAAGAGAACTGTGAATTTTACTGTGTGTAAAAAAGAAGTGAACCTTGAATCTCTCGAATTAAATCTCTCGTTCGGAACTACCTCTCGTTAATGAAACTGTCGAAGAACATTATATCGTATATTTAATCATCGTCGTGTACTACAGCTGTTGAATTTGGATTTGCTATTATTTAACTTGAATTTCTTCATCTTTATTGCTGAGTACCCTTTGCCATTCTGGTTGGATGTAAATTAGGCCTGCACAATTGGCCATTCTGGAACTACACACAGTGAGAGATAGAGATAAGTCAAATATTTATTCTGATTTTACACTAGAAAGTTGTTTCGACTCGTTACACGAGATTTCCACCCGCTACCCTAGGTGGGGCGTGTTCTATTCAATCTTGGTACCTACTCGCCCACCTGGGCTAGATGAAGAGCCTAAGCGGGTATTATTCTAAATGCGGTCGAAGAAGATCTTCCTGCCGAGAAAGAGAACGACATTGAAGAAAATGATGCAAACTTGAATGATGAAGATAATGATGACGAAGGTAATCACTTTCTGATAATGATGATCACCGTTTTGTCAAAGACATTTTGTTCTGTATGATTAAATCTTGTTAACTTTACCTGATAGTTGACCAAGAAAAGTGATAAAAGTTTGACTTATTTTGTAACAAAAACTCTGTTGTGTTCTCAATCTTGATAAAAAACAAGCAAGTCAACTTTTGGCTGAAATCTGCAATGTTTTAAGCAACTATGAGTACGAGGGTTGGCCCTGAGTCAACTTGCATATTAAACAAAGTTTCGATTTCTTTAAACGATAAAACGACATTTACATTACATGCTTCTAAAATAACAAATTGTCCTTCTCAGAGAATGCTGAAATGCAGGATGCAGATGCGGACGAAAAAGATCTTCCTGCGGAGAAGGAGAACGACATTGAAGAGAAAGATGCAAACTTGAAAGACGGCGATAATGACGAGGAAGGTAATTACTTTGTGATAATAGCTAAACCTTTGTGGAATATATTCCAATATTGATGTAAACATGAAGACATAAGATAGACGTCTTTCTATCCGCTCTTTTTTTCAAGCTACCAGCTCGGCACCTGCAGAAAGATTTCTCGCTGTGACTTGATCTGGAGATATGATAAGATAATAACTTCAGACTTATATAAAAACGTATCTTACAGTGTGCGACTGGGATCTTTTTTGCAGAAGTGTCACTTACTTTTAGCTATGTTGGACGGCTATGACCAGACCATGACCCAGTGGTGTAGAGCTTCCCTCAGAAAATGTTTAGAAATACCCTGGGGGTAGCTTGATAGGTTTGAGGTACGGGGAGATGCCATTATTTAGGGGTACCTTTTCTGATAAATGCGGAATTATCAGTATCACTCTTAGAAGTAGGTGCGCAATTGGAGCCTGCACTCAGACTCAAACTGATCAAATCAAATTTGATCAGTTTGAGTCTGAGCGCAGGCTACGCAATTGTGGCCGCCATTTGAGGAAATATGGGGAATTATGGACTTTATTTAGGAGAACTTTTGCAGATTCATTAGCAAGCAACGCTAGCAGTTACAAAATGATTGTTCAGCTTGAACTGACAACTCTTTGGACTGCAAAGCAAGGATCGCCTTTAAAGCATTACAATCGGACGATTTTGTCGTATCTGATTAGTAGTATTCTGGTTAGTAGCAAATATGGGTAAAACTTTTTTAAAAGGTTGGCGGAATTGTGGGTCACAATTTTTACAGTGTTTGTGCCATTATGAGTTAATAATTTTTGAGTTGTACAAAACTTCAGAATTGCGATAAACAGTGGAAACATTTTCGGGCATAAAGCCTTTCCATCTGACACTCCTCAGAGTATGAACGTCAGAAACAGACCGAAACAATGAACTAAGGCGGTATTATACCCAGAATTATACCCATTTATACCAAGATGCGGCTCAAAATCCACCATTAGAAAGAAAAGCTGAATTGGCGCTGTGTTTTAAACACAAATCAGCTTTCGGTGGGAAGAACAATGAAAATTAATTGCGAGAACACCGAATAAAACCGTTTATTATAAAGTTGACACCGATTTTGAGAAATCGATACCCTTATTTATACATTTATCATGAGAACTGATAGTCTTTTGGGCTAAATGAATACCTCCGTCCGGGGGCTTTTATGTTTCTGAGAACAAAAGAATGAATACAATGAAAACTAAGGAACAACATAACTAGGGAGCTACAGCCCCCAATAATCCTGTAAAAATAACTATCACAGCCATTGCTAAGACTGTTTAATATGCAGCATTCGGTTCTTTCAGTTTGACTTATTGAATAAATCTTAAATAGGAAAGTAAATTGTATGTCTAGCTACACTTTTTTATAAGGAATAGTTTTGTAAGGAACTCAAGGCTGAAAATTGCCAGAAGATTAAGAGTAAAAATTTTTTGTATAAAAACACGGTTGGTACAATTAAATAACCGAACATTAACATATGAACTCCCCCTGTACTCCCCCAAAAAACTCAATTAATATTTAAAGTTAGAAAAAGAAGCACGTTTAGAATTTGCTTTAAAAATTTATACTTAAACATACTTCACGACAAGGAACAAAGCAACTTTCTGTCTCATTCTTTTTTTAAAGATTAATAAACTTTCAGCCTCAACTCAAGCCAAAGGTTCCGTATAAAAATATATACGTCCATTTAAGTGTCCACTGCATGACCTAAATGAAAAAAATATCATATAAATGCTTCAGGCTCCCTTAAACTATTGCGATTAAAATATCTTGTATCAATTTCCAGCTCAGTCAAGTCCAATTTATTATCGGAGAAGATACTGGTACCAACGCAGAAGATACTTCACTGTTCGTCTCACTGGTACAGTAACTTGCGTCAATTGCGGAAGACGCCGTAATCTTTATTACCGCCGCCGTGGCATTTACCGCCGTCGGTTCATCTACCGTCGCCGTTCAATCTACCGCCGTCGTGGCATCTACCGCCGTCGCTTCATCTACCGTCGCCGTTCAATCTTCCGCCGTCGCTTCATCTACCGTCGCCGTTCAATTTACCGCCGTCGTGGCATCTTCCGCCGTCGCTTCATCTATCGTCGCCGTTCAATCTACCGCCGTCGCTTCATCTACCGTCGCCGTTCAATTTACCGCCGTCGCTTCATCTACCGTCGTCGAAGAATCGTTGGGAAATAAAGTCATTTTGTTTCGCTTCTTGAACAGTGCATAATTTTATCTTAAAGCACTTTATGTATGTCTCATTTGCACATCTTTGATACTGATTTTTTATGTATAAAAATGATCAAGAAAACTACAGCATGCGTTTATGTTTCTACTTGCCTTACGGTTTCATTTCAAATTCTTAAAATTAGGAATTGACACAAACAAATGACCTCAAAATGTTATTGTAAAGTGATGTCAAGTTTGATAACATTGATATCTAATGATGCGCAGACCACGAGAGCTTTTACTGGACCCTTTCGGTCCCTTCGTTCCAGACCAAACAGTTCCTACGCTATACAGAATTTATTTCATTTCACTTCATTTTTACTCTTTAGGCACAGTGACCACGTGACGTACAGTGTGTCGTGGGTTTATATAGGCCTACTTCACTTTAAACAAAACCATAAAAATAAATAAATTTCTGTAAGAAAAAAGAACCATACCAATTCCTTAAGTTTATTAACGAAAAACTTTCTGCAATTGTAAACAGAGCCATCGCTAGGACTCAACGACTAGGGGGGTGTAGCTCGGCATTTTGCTGACAAAATGGGCGTGGCTTTTTAGAGATGGGTGTAGCTTGGCTGTTGCTCTTTCCTTAGCGAATTTCTTTTTGCTTCACATGCTTTGCACGCAACCGTCAGGCCAGGAATGTTATGCTTGAATCATAGAACATCATATAGAGATGGGGGACACACATGCAAGAGGTGTCCGGGGGCAAATTTTGAAAATCTAAACTCTAAAATGCCGTGAAACACAACCTTTTCAGCTGTTGAACAGCAACATTGTAATCATTTGCCAGTTTGATTCTTGTATACACTGTATAATTTGAGACTAGTTTGATATTGACTCTAGAGCGCTTTACAGTTTGAAATAGGACTAAACCTCTAATTTTAGACATAGGCAGTCTTGGCGACCCCATGTGTTGTATCTCCATCCTGTTTGCTGCTGCGCGCTTGTATCTGTTATGGCTGGCAAACTGGCATGTACAGATACGATTAGCTCCTGGTAAGGAAACACTTTCTCTCGGCATTTGCTCGCAGTTAGCAACCCCCTATCTGTTATTGATACCTAACATGTCGGCAGCTGTGGAAAGTGGATGCTAGTATTCGTCGGCAAGCTATGTGCTGAACGCTTTCCCGACATTTGCCGACACGTTTATTTTGTTTCTTTTGATTTGCAACATTTCTCGCCCTTAGTTACCATTGCCGAAAAATTCCGTTCTTCTCAAATTTGCTGATGGACGACTTGCCTGGGGGATGTCACACCCCCACACCCCCCGTAGCTACGGCCCTGATTGTAAACTAATAATACAGTAAAGTAATAAAGAAACGATACTTAGAGCATGAGAAAGAGGATCACAATTTGCTGTTGTATTTGCGCATACTTATTTTGAATATTTCGCAAGTTTTTGATGATTTGATTACAACTGAAAGGTCATTCCACAATTTTGTACCTTTAAAAGAGATGCACTTTAGGCCAAAATGACCCAACCGAGTTCTCTGCCAAACGGAAGAGCAGAAGCATCATATAAGCTACACTTTTTTATATTATAAAAACTCGTTTATAAGAAACTCAGTACTGAAATCAGTATTGGTTAAGAAACTTTCAGTAGTACTCGACAATTACAAATATAGCCTCGAAAATGAATTTCTTTACGTCTTGAGATTCTTTTCCCAGAATTTTGAGTTGAACGAATTTCTGTTACACGTTAACCCTAATCCTACCGAGGGGGGTGGAATCCACCCCCCTCAAGCTTTTCTTGAAACTGTTTTATTATGTGATGGATGTAAGCTTCCAAACCAGGCTGACTTTAAGCCTATATGTATAAGCTACAATGTGAAACAAAAAAATTCCCAAAATAATAACAATGGGTCACGTGACATTGCCTTATATGGAAAGCGGTCATGACAAAACCACATATAAATGCCAATTTCTACCAGTAAATCTTATCAGAATTGACAGAATCTTTGCAAGGTAAGAGAAAATAGTTACTAGCAACAAAATGTAAAGAAATTTCCGTGATTTCTATTGATATTAAGGAAGGTCGATTTTCGATACCAACATTACTCCTAATACATTGGCCAATGCCTGTGCCAAGTTTGGTTGCTCTAGCTCTACTGGACAGCAATTTATGGAGGGGGGTGGAAACCAAAAGCCCGGTAGGATTAGGGTTAAGTGTCTATTTTTGCAAAAAATCTAATGTAAACGTAGATTGCATTTCTTCCTCTATTTGTCAAATTTAAGGGTCAATTACCTGCTTTGAATCAATAAAATTTTGATCTACTTTACTTTAGCAAGAGTTCAGTCTCGTCCACATGTGGGAGTCAGCAATTTACATTGGCTGAAGCAAATATGCGGTTTTTAGAGCATAGTTAGTCAAAACCCATCAGAGTCTGTTGCTGAACATTATTTTCAATATTTTCATTTATCAGGTTGCCCTCTAGAGGAGTGCCTTCTTGAGTTATGCTGAATGCTTTCAAGAAAAAAGATTAGGTTAGGGGGGGGGGCATGGTCGTAACCGCAGCAAAAAATTAGATCAGTAAAAAAAAATAGAAAACAGTCAAGCTGAATACGAAGATTTGAGTGTTACCCTATAAAAGAAATGTCAATATTTCTATGAAACTAAAACCAGTTCTAAAACATAAAATTTATAAACATGTTTAGTGTACGTAACAATTGCCCAGGCCAAAAATAGTTACCGACTCCTGACTGGCGATTTTTCGGAAACAATTATTCGAAACTGAAGGGTTGAAAAAGTGCTTAAGGCAATTAGTTCCAAGGTAAAAGATTGTGATTAGTTGTTAAATTATCCCCGTTAGTCACAATCGACCTGAGCGCTCCCGCAATGGAGGTCCGGTGGTTATCTACCCGTTCTGACAACGCACCTCTCCTGAAAATGCACTGACGTGCCTATATGCGGAGTCAAAGTGCGGTGACAATCAACTTGCGTTGTAAGACGAATAATTTTTTCTAGAGAATTTCCAGAAAAGTGCGCATAAACAATACAATGTTTGGCATGGACAATACGAAAGATCGGAATTTTCTTAACGTTCTCAACCTCTTGTCCTCTTACACGCTTTTGATGACAGGTTTTGGAGAGCTCCAAAACCTGCGGTTTTCAGAAGAAAGGCTTCTAAAAACACAATCCGAAAAAAGGCTTTCAAAAAAGAATTAGGAATAAACACAGTGTAACACTAGGGTCGCAGGGTCATCCTTCTTTGACCAGGTCAAAGGGCAGTGTAGGACCTGAGATTGCGCCTGCGCAATATTGCCCAAACAGGATGTGAGCAGTGAGCCAAGTCAAGATCAAGACGCAGTGACGCGGAACGGAAGCTGAAGGAAGAGAGAAAATTAAATTTTGATCAGAATGGAGCACAATTCTTCATCAGGTACCATAATAAGAATGTTAACTACTATTACGATAGTCGAGTCTCTTGACTTTATTGATTGCATGCTTCGTGATATAGGCCTAAGTGAACAGAAGCTTGTTCAGGCCTACTTAGTGCATAGTACTGGGTGTGGCCCTCTGTGTTCCCTGGAGACTGTGTACGGCCTAGTTATTTGCTACTACTACGTTGAAATCATTGAATACTGCGAAAATGAAGCACCGACCGCAACAAGAATATAATAGATAGATAGACACAACACAAAACCTTTTTTATTAACGGAACTACATAAATCTGCATCCATCCAATGAGAACAACAAACAACAAACGACAACACCCAACACAACACACCCCAGACTAGACTGCTACGACATTTGCTGGTAGAGCAGCATCCTTTATAATTTTAGGTTGTCTTGGGGGGCCTATTGTAGGGATCAAGAAGCTGCAAAAACTGTAAAAAATCAGCTCAAAGCCGCAATCTGTCGTCAAATAAATGGCTAAGATGCTACTGATTAACATTACTAGAGTAACATTACTCGCAGCTTGTCAATTGACATTTACCCAGTTGCTCTTGTTCTCTTGATCGTTTGGTTACTTTTCCTACTTCATTTTAGGGCCAAGGCGTTCAGGCCGTGAAGCCGAAAATCACTATTCAGCTAACTGCTGAAGGGACATTGTGTATAAATATTTTAAAATGAAAAAAAATAAAAAATGAAATGAAATGAAACTCTTACTAGAAGAAAAATTTTCAGTTCTTCTTACTGCCAAGAGTGCTGCCAAGCCAAGAATTCTGAAATACAGATGTATAATTTTACCAATCACTACCCTGTTTCTTACAGTCCAACAGTTAAACTATTCATAGCATATTAGTTTTGTGGTTCACATCCTGGCTTGGCGTGAAGGGAAATTGCACCTATCTTTGGAGGGACTTGAAGTTTTTTTGAACCAGCTGTGTTTTTGTACCATAACTTTTTTAAAGCACCTTATTAGTCTAGAAGTAAGGTCATGTTTTGGGAAACAATTGAAAACAACACCCTAGAACCAACAGCTTGCATAACTTAATTTCATTTTACCTGGTAGGTAATGATGGATTGCAGTTGGATAGAAACAGTAATGTCATTGGTATCAATCCTTGTTTGTTTGCAACAGCTGATGAAGAATTCCTTATTTTCTCACCAATAAAAGGTCAATACCTTTTCATGTCTAAAGATCCAGCTTTCACTGACAAGATGCATACAAAAGTTGAAGTCAGAGAAAGCCGTGAATCTTTTAGAAATTTCTTCAAGCTGAAAAAGGTTGATGGGAAAGATTGCTACTACTTATATAATGTTCATACTGAAAAGTATGTTTATGTTTCTGGGGATGGTGTTCATGGTGTACATGGAGTTCCTGAAGATCATGATGATGTGAGCAGATTTGAAATTACTTTTGAACCTGTTGGGAATACTGGTTGCTACAAGATAAAAAACAATTTGAACTGCTTTTTTGTTTCAAGCTCTTCAGCAGGAATTCCACCAAATTTTGTTGTACATGCAAATGCAGATAAACATGATGACCAGACAGATGTTTTCCAATTTGTTCTTCAAAAGGTATGATAGCAAAATTATCTACATGTATCACCAAGACTGTTTGTAGATATGTATTTTTGTTTGTGTGTACATGTACTTACTTATAACTACAGAGCCACTCTGAGCACAGCAAATATTGGCACAATGCATGGTGTTCGCATCATCACAAAAACTGGAAAGGGCCCCTGGTGCTTTGGGTCTAAAGGGTATCGAACATCAAATCACAGAAACTATCACATAATGCCTACGAGAAAGAAGCTCTAAGAGAAAGGATGGCTCAAAAAGTGGGGCAAGTTGGAGGTGGGGCAAGTTGGGGCAAGTTGACTAGAAGACATCTAATTGATAGAATATGTGCTTCTAGATCTTGTTCAACATTATAAAGTTATTCTCTCTAACAAACAAAATCTTTAAAGGATAAAATTATGTCGCATAACTTGCCTAGATACAATTTGATGACATGCTTTGTCAAAGAATATACCTTTTGGTAAGGTTTGCTTTGTCATGAGCATGTGTTTCTTATCTCAAAATATCAAACTTGACCCATTAAGCAATTGAAATCCCAGCAAAGGTGTTGTTTTTGGATGGTTTTGATCTGGTTATTGGTTGTTTTGGCGGTGTTTTGGGTTCCATTTTAGTAAGACGTATGGATGCAGTAAACAGTTTTGATGGACCCAAACTTTTCCAAAGCCTTCATTCAAACTTTAGCCCTGTGTAACGACAAGATTTTTTCACACAAGATGTTTCTCTTTGTATTTTAATTGCATTTAATTTCTTTTCCATCATAACTTCGAGTGTTTTTCATTATTCATTTAAATCATTTGCTATTAAATGATTCATCAAATTTGGTGGAGAAAAATTGTACGAGAAGTTAGTCATGGTCGCATCAAGATTTTTTAATTTCAGAAGCCTTTTAACATTGCTGGCCTTTTTTTAGAAAGCAAAAGAAGCAAAAATAGAGTATCAGCTTGAAAAAATCGAAACAGTCGCAACACTTCTTGAAGATACTGAAAAAGAGTTCAAGAACGAATCAGTTGATGAGGAAAAGCCTGAGGAGTTCTCCTTTCAAAAGGAATATCCAAAAGAAGAAGGCTTCCAATTTGATGGATTCACTTATGCTGGGGATTACCTTGGAGGTAATTATTCATCATTATTTTTTTATTATTTGCTCCTGCAAGTAGGATGGTTGGCATTTGCGGTTAGAAATCTCAAGAAGTCTTCCTATTTACTTCCTATCGCATTTCATATACACGCCTTTTTTATAAGATCCTCTTTTAATGCAGAAGGCACGAAAGAGCTTTACTAGACTTTTCAATTTCAAATATTTCTATCACTGCAACGATCAAGAATTAGGATTCCAGTTCCATTCATTTACGGTCAAAACTGACATAAACTGTATGTCACGCATGTATTAATTGATTCATTGAGTAGATTCCAGGTTTGCTTACATATAAATGTCTCTATATTATAGTCAGGACGCAGATGAAATCAAGGAACTATTACGGAACTTTTGGTACTATAATTTAATTAGAAGAGGTCCGAAAATAAAGAACTAACTATAGGTTTTGAGCTATGTTCTTTATAATAAAAAAGCGTGAAATTTCGAAAAAGTTTAGAGGACTAAAGATGGAGCTTCATTTCTAATTTGCGCCCATTATACAAGATGAGGCAGCTTAATCTGTATTTTTGGCGCATTTAATTCAACTGAGCATGTATTTTTTTCACAGGGTACCCTGCAAAGTCTGCAGATACTGGAGATTTCATAATAACTTCAAGTAGTTTCCCTAACTCTACTGCACCATCTGATGAAACACATAAAGTGAATTCTTCGTCAAAGTTCAAAATATCACCTGGAAAGACAGCAGTCTATTCATACAAATTAGAGCAAATTTTTTACCGCTGTCCATGTACCATTCAGGTCACAACGCGCAACAAGAAAGTCCTTGAAACAACCGGATTGTGGAAAGGTAGTAGTTACATGAACGGATCGTCGCGTCTCAGCCAAATTCCTGAAAATGAATAACAACTTTTCATTGACAATTCCTTTATATATATACACCATGCACACTATTATTCAAGCTTTGTCAACTCTTCATATATTGTACGAGACTAATCCCTACGTCACTACCTCACTTAAACTTGGTAAAGCTTTATTTGTTTTATTCGTAAATTCATCAAACTTAATTTTAAATTGTTTATTTTTTGTGATTTTCAATCATATATTGTGTTTTCCGAAAAGCAAATTATCTACTTTTCTTGCTTGCAACTTTCCTCTGTCCTGAGTGAAAGGTTTCCGTAAAATTGCTTGATTGATATGGATTGATATATGATTTCTATTGATTTGCAACGGTAATTTTGCTTACACGATTAGAATTCTATGCTAGTGTGCTTTTATTTCAACTTGACTATCGACTTTCCTGGAGCAAATTATCTTGGGAATAGGTACTATGTCACAACACATCTTAGAAAGTTTCGGCGAAGCTGGCGTTTATTTCGGCGCAAGCTTGGAAGCATAAAAGTTCATGACCTTGAGACCTTCAAGAAAACATTTTGCTTGTCACCGAGCAAAAGCTGCTCGACAAACTTGACATATTTGAAAACTTGTTGCGTTTACATATACCAAGACTTGCATTTTTCAATACACTAGGCGTGCCTTTTTTCAGCGAAAATTTCCCTACATATTTGTTTATTCATCTCTACAGATGGGTTATATGATCATAAAATACTTTTGGCTGTGCCTTTTGTATTTAGAGTGAATACAATTGTATGAATCGGCGAAATGCGTTTTATTGATTAGCGCAAAAGCCTCGCACCATATTTACTGTTGTCTCAGTTGTCAAATGGTGTTTAAATTGGTACAAATATACATATTGGAGATAGCAATCGCTACAAATATGTAGAATTTTTTTGGAAGCTGGATGGTACATCTAGTGTTTGAAGCAATGAAGTAACCCTGGCCGGATGCTGATGGTGCAGCAGAAATTGACGACAATGCTACATTTTAACAACAAGAAGCCTGTCACCGGGAACAGTACTTCATTGTGTAGTTATACTGGACATGCCGCAAAAATGGATATATTTTTCACCTGAAATTCTCTAAATATGGGTCGGTTTTTGAGTTTTGCATTTCTACGTTTTCTTGCCGGTGGGTATTGCGAAGATTATTGGGAGAAACTTACCCGGACCACTCACTTTAACTTGAAGAAACGATCCTTTCAATTCCATGATCGCTTTTTTGGTCTCTTTTTTGTATCATAGTCATGATCAAGACCAACAGGACAACATAGATACTGAATATCCGCCACGGCAATCATGGTGCCTCCCCACGGCAATTATGGTATCCCCCCACCGTACTGAATATCCACCACCGTACTACACATCCCCCACCGTACTGCACAGACATTACATGGGGTGGTTAAAGCCAGCTGGAAGAGAACGGTACAATCGGATATCAGTGCACGTTGCTTTTCGAAAGGTCAACGAGAAATTAGCCTGCGTGCAGCCTGAAGAAGCATTTCAGGCTGCACGCAGGCTACGAGAAATGCGATTTGAAGTGAACTGACACCGGTATGGACAGGAAACCAAGATATACTGTTTTATTTGCTTGTGAGTTATTTCTTACCAGAATGATTTAAGATAATAAATAATAGTAGTGAAAAAATGATTTACCGACTTCACAAAAATACAAAAACTAGTTTAAAATTTACCTTGACAACCGCGATGCAGGTGAATATTAGTACCAGTTTAGCCTTGGAAAGACAAGATACCACTCAGCTACCTTTTAACTTGCTGCCTTTTAACTTGCAGCCTTCTGAACTTTCGCTAGAGTCCGGGAGGTTGTGGGATGCCATGGGGAGCTAACCTCCCGGACTCTAGCGAAAGTTCAGAAGGCTGCAAGTTAAAAGGCAGCAAGTTAAAAGGCAGCTGAGTGGTATCTTGTCTTTCCAAGGCTAAACTGGTAGTAATATGCACCCGCATCGCGGGTGTCAAGGTAAAAACTCACCCGCATCGCGGGTGTCAAGGTAAAAAGCTCGCCCGCATCGCGGGCGTCAAGTTAAAAGCTAGTCTACTTGTAATTGTAAACATATAAGAGAATTGATAAAAGGGTATTAAACTGTGGACAAAAAAAGAACATTATCATCATCATCATCACCACAGTTATCATCACCGTCAAAATTATCATTATCGTCATCATTAACTATAACATTATAATCACCATTAGAATCATCCTCATCATCATCGTTACCATCTTCATAATCATCATCATCATCATAATCATAATCATAGTTAGACCTCATCATCATCATCATCATCATCATGCCATCAAAATCATAATAATAATCATAATAATCATCATCATCATCATCATCACAATCATCATTATCTTCATGTCATCAAAATTATCATCATCATCATCATTAAAATATGAAAGCTGAAGGTCAAATATAAGCCAAGTTTTATAAAACAAAGCTTTGGGTGGGGTAGTGAGCCAGTGAATCACGGAGGTTAAGGGTATCTCTGACTGTGTTTCATCTACTTGAGTTATAATGCAACGTTTCTATGCCCTGTCTGCACTCGAAAATCCTATTATTAACAGCCTAAATATAAGTCAAACAGTTCGATGGTAAATGCTTAATGAAATTTTTTGCCACCAAGTTGCCAGATCTACTTAGAATATTCCAAACGCTTTTGTGCCAACTTAAGACGCAAAATATGTAGTATTACTGCAGCGTAAATTCGACAATCCTATCCGTATCTCATCGCAGACTTTAATTTTAAATGTCCGTCATGAACAATAAATATCTCACTGCGATTTTCATTTTGTGTGTTTGTGCTCTGAATTTTCAAAGGACATTCAACTTGAAACCCGTAAAATCTATGGCCTCTTAGGAGTGTTTCATATGCATTGAAACAGTAAAACACAAAGTTTAATGTGGCGATTATGGAAATAATCAAAGCAACAACTCTTCTTGAAAATGGAAAGAATATGAGTAAGATTCCAAAATGAATTACAGTCTCCTAGTGTCTTTTAACGTCCTTTGACCCCTGAAAACGTGAAAACGTACTTACCAAAAACGCGAAACAACCCAAAATTGCCCACAACCAGCCAAAAGCACTCAAAACGAACCATAACTTGATGAAAAGCACCCAAAACCACCCTGAAATGTCCAATTCACCTGGAATCATCTATTAAGTGGCAGAAAATCCTTGAAAAATCACCAGAAACTCTCATGTTCTGTGAAATTTCATTCTTAACTCTTAAAATTCTACTTTCGTCTTGGGACTTTTGTTGACATAAAAGCTTTTTCATCGCTGGAGTGGGAAAAGCCTTTTTTGTTCACAACAGTAATGTAGTATTGTATTTGAGCGTGAAGTTGAGAGATAAGACACAATCGCACGCTGCCAATAAATATACCGTTGGGAAAGGTATCCATTGTCTGGAAAGCGTGTTTCATTTTAATATCTCAAAATATCTTGTAAGAAAGACTACATGACAACTAAATCGTAGTAATGGAATCGTGAAGGTTCTGTTACGACCAAAATGTCACCATTTGTATTTATGGTCGTGCGATAATCGCACGAAACGAAATTCTCACGTCTCACGATTGTGCGATAGTCGCACGACAGTTAAGATTCTGTATGGAATCCAGGCTTTTGAAGCCGCAAGTCATTGAATAAACCCCTGAGAGTTGAACGCAAAAGATTCAATGTACGTGTAGTGAAAGGAACATAATAGATGGCCGCAATCAAAACGAAAACTTGTTGAAGTCGAGATAAAATCGGAATTTTAACAAACTTTGGATTCTCAAAACATTTAGAAAAATACGGCATGCACTACCTGGGCAGAAAGGGCGTCGATCAAAAAAAGAACCACGTTTCTAGGTGGCCCAGGGAAAGAGCCTTTCTTGTGTAATCGAACAATGGGCCACAACAAAGGGGCAACCTAATTTGCATTTAAGGAGTTTAGTAATATAGATTTTTAACTTGACGCCCGCGATGCGGGCGAGCTTTTTACCTTGACACCCGCGATGCGGGTGAATTTCTATGACACCCGCGATGCTGCCTTTTAACTTGCTGATTTTTACCAGTTTAGGGAGGTTGTGGGATGCCATGAGGAGCTAACCTCCCGGACTCTAGCGAAAGTTCAGAAGAGAGTCCGGGAAGGCTAAACTGGTATTAATGAACTTTCGCTAGAGTCCGGGAGGTTGTGGGATGCCATGGGGAGCTAACCTCCCGGACTCTAGCGAAAGTTCAGAAGGCTGCAAGTTAAAAGTCTGCAAGTTAAAAGGAAGCTTAGTGGTATCTTGTCTTTCCAAGGCTAAACTGGTATTAATCTTCACCCGCATCGCGGGTGTCATAGAAACTCACCTAGCATCGCGGGTGTCAAGGTGAGCATCGCGGGCGTCAAGTTAAAAAGCTAGTCTACTTGTAATACAAAACACATAAGAGAATAGATAGAAGGGTATTAAACTGTTGACAAAAAAAGAACATTATCATCATCATCAACATCATAGTTATCATCACCGTCAAAATTATCATTATCGCCATCATCAATTGTAACATTATAATCTCCATTAGAATCATCCTCATGATCATCATCATTACCATAATCATAATCATCATCATAATCATAATCATCATCAGATCATTATCATCATCATGCCATCAAATTTCATCATGCCATCAGCATCATAATAATAATCATCATCATCATCATCACAATCATCATTACCTTCATGTCATTAAAATCATCATCATCATCATCATCATCATTATAATATGAAAGCTGAAGGTCAAATATAAGCCAAGTTTTATAAAACCAAACTTTGGGTTGGATAGTGAGCCAGTGAGTCACGGAGGTTAAGGGTATCTCTGACTGTGTTCCATCCATTTGAATTCTAATGCAGCAAAGCGTTTCTTTGCTCTGTCTGCACTCGAAAATCCTATTTTTAACAGCCTAAATAAAAGTCAAACATTTCGATGGTAAATACTCAATGAAATTTTTTGCCACCAAATTTCCAGATCTACTGAGAATATTCCAAACTCTTTTGTGTTAAGTTAAGACGCAAAATTAGCAGTATTACTGCTGCGTAAATTCGCAAATCCTATCATCAACACTTCGCAGACTTTAATTTTAAATGGCCTTCATGAACAATAAATATTTCGCTATATCGGAACGATTTTCATTTTCTGTTTTTGTGCTCTGAATTTTCAAAGGAACATTCAACTTGAAACCCGAAAAATTTATGGCCTCTAGTAATGTTTCATATGCATTGAAACAGTTAAACACAAAGTTTAGCGTGGCGATTTAGGGAAATAATCAAAGCAAGAACTTTTCTTGAAAACGGAAAGAACATGAGTAAAATTCAAAAATGAATTACAGTCTCCTAGTGTCCTTTGACGTCCTTTGACCCTGAAAACGTGAAAACGTACTTACCAAAGACGCGCAGCAACCCAAAATTGCCCAAAACCAGCCAAAAGCACTCAAAACGAACCATAACTTTATGAAAAGCACCCAAAACCACCCAGAAATGTCCAATTCACCTGGAATCATTTATCAAATGGCAGAAAATCCTAGAAAAATCCCCAGAAATTCTCATGTTCTTTGAAATGTCATTCTTAACTCTTAAAATTCAACTTTCGTCATGGGACTTTTGTTGACATAAAAAGCTTTTACATCGCTGGAGTGGGAAAAGCCTTTTTTGTTCACAACAGTACTGTAGTATTGTATTTGAGCGTGAAGTTAAGAGATAAGACACAATCGCACCATGATCGCACGCTGCCAATAAGTATACCGTTGGGGAAAGGTATCAATTGTCTGGAAAGCGTGTTTCATTTTCATATCTCAAAATATCTTGCAAAAAAGACTGCATCACAACTAAATCGTAGTAATGTAATCCGTGAAGGCTCTGCTACGACAGAAATGTCACAATTTGTATTCATGGTCGTGCGATAATCATGCGAAAAGAAATTTCACGTCTCACGAATGTGCGATAATCGTACGACAGTTAAGATTTTATATGGAATCCAGGCTTTAAAAGCCGCAAGTGATTGAATAAACCCCTGAGAGTTGCACGCAAAAGATTTAATCTGAAAATAAGTAACAAAGCGCATTGTTCACGTTATTGACCCAAAGGGAAAAGATAATTTATTACACAGTGATGATATTTTGCTAGAATCTGAGTATTTTGAGGGTCTTCAGGCCCATCATATAAATGAAAATAACTAATTTTGGATAATTTTAGGTGGTGTTTGATGGTTTTAACTCGATCATGGGTCGTTTTGCGTGATTTTGGCTGATTTTGGATCGTTTCGGGTGGTTCCGCGTTTTAGTAAGCATGACAAACTTTCGCAGGACAAAAGAAGCACTGTTCTTGTAGTGAAAAGAACATAATAGATGGCCGCCATTAAAAACGAAACTTGTTGAGGCCGAGATAAAATCGAAATTTTCACCAATGTACGTTTCTCAAAACATTTAGAAAAATACGGCATGCACTACCTGGGCAGAAAGGGCTTCGATCAAAAAAAGAACCAGGTTTCTAGGTGGCCCAGGAAAGAGCCTTTCTTGTGTAATCGAACAATGGGCCATAACAAAGGGCAACCTAATTTGCATTTAAGGAGTTTAGTAATAGAGATTTACTGCTTGACACCCGCGATGCGGTGTTTTCTATGACACCCGCGATGCGGGTGAATATTAATACCAGTTTAGCCTTTACCACTCAGCTGCCTTTTAACTTGCTGCCTTTTAACTTGCAGTCTTCTGAACTTTCGCTAGAGTCCGGGAGGTTGTGGGATGCCATGGGAAGCTAACCTCCCCGGACTCTAGCGAAAGTTCAGAAGACTGCAAGTTAAAAGGCAGCAAGTTAAAAGGCAGCTGAGTGGTATCTTGTCTTTCCAAGGCTAAACTGGTACTAATATTCACCCGCATCGCGGGTGTCAAGGTAAAAACATACCCGCATCGCGGGTGTCATAAAATGCGGGCGTCAAGTTAAAAAGCTAGTCTACTTGTAATGGTAAATACAGGGTATTAAACTGTGGAAAAAAAGGAACATTATCATCATCATATCATCATCATAGTTATCATCAACGTCAAAATTATCATTATCGCCATGGGATTGCCATCATCAACTATAACATTATAATCATCATTAGAATCATCCTCATCATCATCATCATTACCATCATCATCATAATCATCATTATCATAATCATCATCATCATCAGGTCATCGTCATCATCATGCCATTAAAATCATAATAATAATCATCATCACCATCATCATCATCATAATTATCATTATCTTCATGTCATCAAAATCATCATCATCATTATCATTATAATATGAAAGCTGAAGGTCAAATATAAGCCAAGTTTTATAAAACAAAACCTTGGGTGGGATAGTGAGTCAGTGAGTCACGGAGGTTAACGGTATCTCTGACTGTGTTCCATCCACTTGAATTCTAATGCACCGTTTCTATGCCCTGTCTGCACTCGGAAATCCTTTTATTAACAGCCTAAATAAAAGTCAAACAGTTCGATGGTAAATGCTTAATGAAATTTTTTGCCGCCAAATTTCCAGATCTACTGAGAATATTCCAAAGGCTTTTGTGTCAACTTAAGACGCAAAATAAGTAGAATTACTGCTGGGTAAATTCTATATCGGAACGATTTTCATTTTGTGTGTTTGTGCTCTGAATTTTCAAAGGAACATTAAAGTTGAAACCCGAAAAATTTATGGCCTCTTAGTAGTGTTTCATATGCATTGAAACAGTAAAACATCAAGTATAGCGTGGCGATTTATGGAAATAATCAAAGCAACAACTCTTCTTGAAAACGGAAAGAATATAAGTAAAATTCCAAATGAATCACAGTCTCCTAGTGTCCTTTGACGTCCTTTGACCCCTGAAAACGTGAAAACGTACTTACCAAAAACGCGAAACAACCCAAAATTGCCCAAAACCAACCAAAAGCACTCAAAACGAACAATAACTTGATAAAAAGTACCCCAAAACCACCCAGAAATGTCCAATTCACCTTGAATCATCTATTAAGTGGCAGAAAATTCTTGAAAAATCACCAAAAACTCTCATGTTGTTTGAAATGTCTTTCCTAACTCTTAAAATTCTAATTTCGTCTTGGGACATTTGTTGACATAAAAAGCTTTTACATCGCTGGAGTGGGAAAAGCCTTTTTTGTTCACAACAATAATGTAGTATTGTATTTGAGCGTGAAGTTGAGAGATAAGACAAAATCGCAAGCCGCCAATAAATGTACCGTTGGGAAAGGTATCCATTGTCTGGAAAGCGTGTTTCATTTTGATATCTCAAAATATCTTGTAAGAAAGACTAAATCACAACTAAATCGTAGCAATGTAATCGTGAAGGCTCTGCTACGACCAAAATGTCAACATTTGTATTTATGGTCGTGGGATAATCGTACAAAAAGAAATTCTCGCATTTCACGATTGTGCGATAGTCTTACGACAGTTAAGATTTTGTATGGAATCCAGGCTTTAAGGCCACAAGTCATTGAATAAACCCCTGAGAGTTGCACGCAAAAGATTCAATGTACGTGTAGTGAAAGGAACATAATAGATGGCCGCAATTAAAAGCGAAACTTTTGCAGGCCGAGATAAAATCGAAATGTTAACTATCTTTCGGTTCTCAAAAGATTTAGAAAAATAGCGCATGCACTACCTGGGCAGAAAGAGCTTCGATGAAAAAAAGAATCGCATTTCCAGGTGCCCCAGGACTGGAGCCTTTCGTGCGCAATCGAACAATGGGCCACAACAAAGGGGCAACTCATTTGCATATTAAGGAGTTTAGTAATAGAGATTTAAAAATAATCATTGTTTATTAACTGAGATCTGGACCAGCACACTATGTCCATGCAGACAACCAGAGCCCTAAGACACTGGTGGAAAGCATGAAATGAGTGAAAGAAGCGACACGTACCTAACCAAGCAAGCAGGGAGGGTGGGTGGGATACTTTGAAACGTTCCCAGTTCACAGTTCATGTTCAGCTTCAATGATAAGCACAGACTGCGAGGCGAAAATTTATAGCCGCCACATTTAAACGCACGAGTTAATTCGGTTCATCAAAGCAACATGCTGCATAAGGAATTGCTTTGCATGAAATAGCTTCCACCAATCACGAGATACACCAAAAGCTTCTCTAGCTCTTATGCGATGCAATTGGGGAATAATAACACAGAAGCCCCTTTCACATATTAAACCCGAATAAATTGCATTTTGTCGTCCCTTAAGTATACTCCAAAATGTAAAAAATACACTGCGTAACATCAAAGTAACAGTCAACTCTTAAAAAATATCCCTTTTGACAACCGGCTTTAGAAAATGTAAGGTACCTTCTTTCGATATACAGCGCTAGAAAAAAGGGGCGAAATCGATACCCGGAAAGGAGTGCACATCCCGTCAACAAAATACTAAGTACACCAACCGGGGTTCTGTAGCTTTTATGTCAAAATTTAGCATTAAAGGGTGGCGACGTCTCGTACCGGCATACTAGGCATACTAGGGCCCAAGTGTAAGGCTAGCTTGAGAAACAAGTCTTTAAGCCTACCATTTGATTCTGAATTTGTTTCTCTAACTGTTTTTGTGATAGGTCCTCATTAAAAATGCAAATTGTTGCAATAATTGACTGGTTTGATTACTGAAGTATCTGTTGCAGCTTCAAGAACAACGCAAAATTTTTACGTTCTAAAACGTGAAAACAGCTAAGATGACGCTGTCTCCGGAACGCGGAATCTCAAGATGCGGGAAAATAACTAGTGCCCAGATTCTGTCTGCTCGCGTCTTCTCGTTTGGTGGGTCTTCTGCAATTGTGGCGTCCCGTTGCTAAAACAGCCTATTGGATCTAGGAGTCGACGCTTCTGGAGAAGAACGTTATAAGACAACACTATACCGTGATATATGTGCTTGAAAAGAATAAATAACGGTGTCCCATAATGTTAATTAAATTATTTGCGATTTGTAAATGTATCAGTGATAGGTTGACTATGTTATTCCTCGTCTATGTCTACATAATCGAGACGAGATGATAAACTCATATGGCTTTTTTTGCTAATCCCAGTTGTCTCAAAAATGTTCTTTTTGCGTGTTGTAACCCGAACTGTAAACGGAGCGTGCATCCAAACTTCTTCTATTGTATATGAGAGAACTGCAACTCTCCTAGGTTTTATTGTGAACTTGGAAGTTGAATTAAATTCTTGCTTTTCATCAGGTTGTGTAGTGGATCTAGGCATGGTTTCGAAAATTGCTACGTAAGGACCAGCAGCTGTCTGTTCAGGATACCCTATCAATAAATAATACAGAAATGCATGGAAATGCAGCTAGGTAATACTTGATTTTTCTAATATTATATACTGCTTTAACGCGCATATTCTACGTCCAATCAACTTGGAAGAAGTGCAGGAAGGCGACCATTTCGGAAAGGCCACTTCATTGACGTTTTCGAAAATAAACACAAAAGGATATAAAAATAAAAGTAGGGCACCTTGAGTTTCAATATTTCATAAATGATAGTAAAAAACTCGATAAAGATCACATCAGCATTACATCGGATACAAATAGTTAAACGTTCAGTGATGACCAATTTGTGCAGTGATGAATGAAATTTGTGCAGTGATGAAATTGTCTATTTTCTTTTCGAAATCGTAACAGTACCGCTATGACTGCCTTATTGAAAAACCCCCTAATAATGACCCCGCTGAACACCCACCCCCACGGCTTTTCTAATGGTGTATCCTTGCGCAGAAAAACAGAATTTCACGAATTCAGATGGGAGATGGGAAGAATTTTGCGAATTAGGGTGAGAATTTTTTCAAATTCACACGAGAAGAACATTACGAATTTGGACGAGAAGAATTTCATGAATTCCAATGAGAAGAATTTCATGAATTCCGATGAGAAGAATTTTTAGAATTTGGATGTGAATAATTTTTCAAATTCACATGAGAATTATTTTACGAATTCGGATGAGAAGAATTTTAAGAATTTGGATGAGAAGAATTTCATGAATTCAGATGAAAAGAATTCCACGAATTCAGATAAGAATTTTACGAATTCGGAGGAATTTGAAGAATTTGGATAGAAGCATTTTACAAATTCGGATGAGAAGTATGTTATGAATTCAGATGCAAATAATTATTCAAATTTGAAAAAGAAGAATTTTATGAATTCAGATGCGGGAAGAATTTCATGAATATGGATGAGAAGAATTTTATAAATTCAGATGTGAATAATTTCATGAATTTGGATGAGAAAAAATTTAAAAACTCGGATAAGAAGAATTTTACGAATTTGGATGAGAAGAAAATTTTTCCTTTGAAAGAAAAAATTTGTATGAAGACATTTCCTAAAATTTCGAAATGAGGCACTTAGTTAAAAAGGCATATTTTCAACATGGCAAATATTTTTTGGCATATCAAACAATACATACCTCCAATATAATCTCCAAAGTAAGTGAAATCATCAAACTGAAAACATTCTTTCTTTGGATATTCCTTTCTAAATGTGTACTCCTCTGCCTTCTCTTCATCCAACGATTCATTCTTGAATCTTTTTTCAATCACTTCATAAGTTGTTCTTGTTATCTCAATTTTTTCAAATTGATATTCTATTTTTACCTCTTTCGCATCCTAAAATAATGCTTCCAGTGTCAGAAAAAATTTGTGACTTGCCCCTCCAGTATTGAAAAAGATACTGACAATAACTAAGAAATACTTAGTTACAATACAGGATTTGTAAATGCAACAGACCTGGAGTATGAAAAAGTGCATGACATTCTTAAACTGTTACAAAAATTTTTTCTACTGTCAAAAGAGTAAAACTACCATAGCAAGTCTTGCATAATCGAGTGAAATTTACATTTGAATTATGAATTGCTATAAACTCTGTCCAAAAATATCTCACCTTTTGAAGAACAAGTTGAAAAATATCTGTCTTGTCATCATGTTCATCTGCATTTGCTTGCACAACAAAATTTGGTGGAATTCCTGCTGAAGAGCTTGAAACGAAAAAGCAGTTCCCATTGTTTTTTATCTTGTAGCAACCAGTATTACCAACCGGTTCAAAAGTAATTTCAAATCTGCTCACATCATCATGATCTTCAGGAACTCCGTGTACACCATGAACACCATCCCCAGAAACATAAACATACTTTTCAGTATGAACATTATATAAGTAGTAGCAATCTTTCCCATCAACCTTTTTCAGCTTGAAGAAATTTCTAAAAGATTCACGGCTTTCTCTGACTTCAACTTTTGTATGCATCTTGTCAGTGAAAGCTGGATCTTTAGACATGAAAACGTATTGACCTTTTATTGGTGAGAAAATAAGGAATTCTTCATCAGCTGTTGCAAACAAACAAGGATTGATACCAATGACATTACTGTTTCTGTCCAACTGCAATCCATCATTACCTACCAGGTAAAATGAAATTAAGTTATGCAAGCTGTTGGTTTTGGGGTCTACTTATCTAAAAATAGTTAAAAAATACCAAACCTTAGTACCTCAATATCTTACATTAGCTTTATAATTACAAAATCTCATTACCTCAGAACCGTATTAAGTTTAGTGGTTCACAGGTGAATGTGAACCACATGTGAACCACTAAACTAATAACCACTAAACTAATACTTTTTTGCCAAGAATAATTGTACTGTTGGATTTAAAAACTGTAAGAAACAGGGTGAATGCTAAAATTATACATTTGCATTTCAGAATGAGGTAATTTGCTCTTGTTGGCAGTATGAACAACTGAAAATTTTACTTACTGTATAGCAAGAGTGCATAGTGATAACTTTTTCCAACAGCCCAAAAACTAGCTTTATCTTTATCTTTATCTGTATACAATATCTGCAGGGCTTTCGCATAACGCAGATCTTAATAAGGATGCTACTCTACCAGTACATGTTGCAGCAGACTGGGGTGTGTTGTGTTGTGTTGGGTGTTGTCGTTCTCTTTCTTTGTTATTCTCATTGATGGAGGAAGACATGAATCCAGCTACGAGGCTTCCAACTAACTGCTGAGATAATGTGGATGTAGTCCCATTCATAAACAAGGTTTTGCGTCGTTTCTATCTGTCTATATTGTATTCTTGTTCTGCACTCGGTGCTTCATTTACACAGCATCTGGGCCGCACACAGCCTCCGGCGACATACATACACATGGCCACACCCACTTTACTCACTATCACACCCTAAATCGCAGTCGCAGCTTAGTCCGCTTCTTATTTAATGAGGCCTCTCAGGCTCTCACAAAGCATGCAGTCAAATCAATAAATTACAGAAGCTTATTATGGTACCTGATGAAGAATTTTGCTCCATTCTGATC
>JACTAT010000030.1:1255420-1267220 GCA_014526335.1 Chrysaora quinquecirrha | reverse complement strand
ATTCTTAAAATAGAATACTGTGCACTACTTTCCTGAACCAAGCATTTCCAGTCCAAACTTTCGTCATTTAAACATGTCTTTGCGTTATGCGAAATAGACCGGAAGTTCATTTATTCAGACCTTGTTTACATTATGCCGGTATGAGATGAATACAGTACGAAACAATATCGTTTTGGCCTTGCGCCTATACTTTGCCGGCATAGTTTTGATATGAATATGGTACAAAATGAATAAAGTGCGCTATTCGGCTCAATCGGGAAAAGGCATAGTGTATACGCCTGAATACGTACAGTTTGATGCCGTTTTTCTGAATGAGAGAAAAGATAATTATCTTTGTTCATGTTGGCATGAAACAATAGATTTTAGACAAAAACCGATGAAGTAAATATATTCGGACTTATCAAGGCTGTTTTGTCATTTCTCATTGCCCGATGATGGGACACGGATCTCTCCCGAAACGTTGCCCAACTAAATACCAAAGGATTGTCATGATAAGTGGTGACTATCATGTCTAATACGGTGTCAAAAACAGATGACCTTGCTCATCGTATTCACTTTATACCGGCATAGTGTAGTGTAAACGGGGACTCCCAATTCCCCATCCGATATGAAATCATTCCGTATTCATTTCACCGGCATAGTGTAAACGGGGCATAAGAGTTGCATACACATGCATTTGATTCAATATTTTAATTTTTTAATCCCTTATATTAGAAGCATAGTTTCTAAACAACCAAACTTTTATATGAAACAAGAACGCAAGGTTCAATTATGATTAACCACCAACTACATTCTCTCTGTTCATCACTTAAATGCATCGCAAAATCAAAGAAGATAAATTGAAAAGTAGATACTGATATTTTACCTGCATTATTCATCTTGTGGTCATTTAGAAATTCAAATCTGTGAAGATCTATTTGATTTTCCCATTCAGAAAGCTTTGCTGTTATGCAAGTAGGTATGCCAAGGAACGGCAATGTCTTCTTAGGCACACGAAATTCATCTTTTGCCCACAAGTCTGATTCTTGCCAAGAGTAAATCGGAAAGCGAATGAATTTTCCTTCACTGTAGTCTTGTATTTGACTTGCTGATATTGGGTATCCAAAGGTATACATCTTACCAATACACTGTACATATAGATACTCTAGACGTCTCTCCTCTTTTCGTGCAGGCAGTGCCTATAAAGTAAAGGTAAAATAGCATTACCAGGTTCTTAAGTTAGTTAATTTTTGTCACAAGTAGAAACTAGTATCCAGAAAATGTAATTTTATAGTACAGCTTTGTTTCAAAGTAGAAGGTGGACCAAAAGGTAAGAATTTCTCATCATTTTCGAATTCGAGCTGAAATTCATTTAAAGTTCCTAAATATAGCGATTGGAATAATGGAATTGTTAGCAAAATTGAGTACTTTGTAACTTTGACATGTAAATAAATTGTATTGTCTAGAATCTTTGAAATTACATAAAGTTGTTGGCATATCCTTGGCTAGAGCATCTGCCTTTGGCATTGCTTCGGTGCCTAGGCCAAAATTGCCAACGTTTTGGGTGCCTAGGCCAAAATTGCCAACGTTTTGGGAAATTCTATGACAGGTATAATATAAGGTCCCCAATCGGTTGACAGTTGAGATTAGAGGAAGAGTTTGAGAGACGGGCCTGTGGGCATCGGATCCACAATTGATTGAAGAGAGTAGAAAGAAAGAACAGGTTAAGAAGAAAGACGCTTCAGGTTACTGTCGCGACACGCTATGTGTGTGATGAGTACCAGCGTCCCTGTAAAGGAAAGGCTGGTCTCATCGCTCACCAATGCCTCAAGAGGCACCCAAAAAATCAAATGAAGATGGATGGATCATCCCCTCAACCGACATAATATTAATATAAATACCTGAATTGTTATAATATCGTCATATTCATTCTGTTTTGCTATTGCTTTCATGTAATAAGAAAGGACAGGACGTGGACTGATCTCTATGATTGTTTTGCATCCTTCTGCGTACATCTCTTTACCACAGTCGTTGAAAAGAACAGCTTCTCTCAAATTGTTCCACCAGTACATATCATCTATATCACTTCCATACATCTTGCATCCTTTAGTTGAAGAGATAAAAGCAGTCTGGTTCATTTTTGGTTTGATATTTGCCTTTTGAATTTGCTTCATAAATTCAGGTTTGATAACTTCCATATGATGGCTGTGAAATGCCTTCTGAGTTGCAAGTTTTCGCCAGAAAACATCCTTTCTTTCTGTTTTGAAATATTCTTCAGCACGATCAATAGCATCAACATCACCAGATATTGTTACACTGTTTTTGTCGTTCACCGCCGCGATGCAAAGTTGATCTGTCAAATTCAGGTCTTCAAGGATGCTTGTTATTTCTTTGGATGATAATGCTGAAATCAGAGAAAGAAGAAATCGATGAGCGGTAGAAACTATATACTTGGTTTTATCATGTTAACGAGCAAAACAGCTCCGCAAATGTCTTGTGTCAATTGCACTTTCAATATAATTTCAATTTTCAATTTTCGATTTCGATTTCGATTTCGATTTCGATTTCGATTTCGATTTCGATTTCGATTTCGATTTCGATTTCGATTTCGATTTCGATTTCGATTTCGATTTCGATTTCGATTTCGATTTCGATTTCGATTTCGATTTCAATTTCAATTTCATTTTCAATTTCAATTTCATTTTCAATTTCGATTTCGATTTCAATTTCAATTTCAATTTCGATTTCGATTTCAATTTCAATTTCAATTTCAATTTCAATTTCAATTTCAATTTCAATTTCAATTTCAATTTCAATTTCAATTTCAATTTCAATTTCAATTTCAATTTCAATTTCAATTTCAATTTCAATTTCAATTTCAATTTCAATTTCAATTTCAATTTCAATTTTCAATTTTTTGCATGGTAGCCCCTCAGTATATGTAACTGGTTTACAGGGCCATGCAGATAAAATCTTAAACTTCAATTAATACAATGATATATCACTAGAAGGGATACTGCAAGCAGATAATGGACTCAAAGGTGCAAACTATCGATGTCTGACTATCGAAAACTAATAGCTGTTTCTTTACGATTTATCGATTAATTTTCTTCAAGCCTGGTTCTCAAATGTCGCAGACCATCGGCGATCGTCGGCTTGCAATTTATGAGAACATGAATTTTCAATGATCGGCGACCATCGGCGACCGTCGCCGATGAACCAAAAAAGTTTGTCTCTTGCGATCATCGGCGACTGAAAATCCATACGAGAACATCATCGGCGACGCGATCATTATTGGGTCAAATCAAAACGAGGTTCCTTGTTTTATGCATTACACTTGACAGCACAGGGGAGATGGGATCGTCGATCATCGCGGACAAGCAGACTATGTGAACACCTCGTCGGCAATGATCGCAGACGCTCGCCGACTGTCTGCGATCAGGTTTGCCACGTATGAGAACCAGGCTTGAACGTCAAAAACAGACGGAAATAATGATTATAATGGGGAAATTAAAATGGATTGAAATGCTTTAATCAGGAACTTGATGCGGTATCGATATTTTGTGTAGAACGCTAATCCTGCACAAGATCTACAGGCAACAGCAAAATAGGAGGGGGTGTTTGGGAGGTCTGGAAGCCCTGCTAGAAACCGTGAAACCGCTCAAAATTGCAAATCCGTGCCATACTTTGAACAAAACCGTATGGCACGATGTCAAGTCTCCGTTTTCATAAAAATTGCACAGAATCGATTAAAATTCTAGGTCAATCATCTTTTACTGTTCACTTCACGTTTTTGAGACGTTTCCCCCATAACAATTTTTGTATTCATTGCGGGCTAACCTGTAGCTTCACTGAGCCGGCATTCAGCACCAAAAAACGCAAAATCTTAATAAAAAAACCGGAAAAATTATCTAGAAATGTCTAAAATCATTCACCGTCGAGATTTTCAAAGCCGAAAAACCGCGCAAATTTTCGGAAAAACCCGAAAACACCTCCCAAATATTGGCAAAACCGTGAAAACGTAAAACCAAACACTCCCTCGAATAGAACTAGGTAGAAGAGTCCAACTGAAAACGAACTTTTTTCTGTCTTCATGTCGACAGATTATGTCTCTAAAGGCATGGCCAAACTTGGCAAAATTGTTGGCCAGCATTTTAAGCTTCATGTTTCTTGATTTCTTCATGTTTTCCAGCGATGTGGCTTAATTGACCAAGGCTAGATTGCAACAAATTTAGTACATGAGACACTAATTGTTGCAATTCCTGTCTTCACGCGTCAAATTCAGCTGTTGTTTACAAAATGTGGCGGACAGAAATGAAGCTTCAGCTTGTCATTTTCTCCAGAAGCTTCCTTTGTTTTCAGAATCTCAGATGACGATAGAAAATCGAATTAAGGTTCAGAAATTAGGGAACTGCCTCGATTGAGTTGAATTGTTTGCCGAAATGGTGGCACAATGAGCAACATTCCGTCGAACAATAATACATTGCCGGAGAATGTTTGCGTAAGTTGAAACATGTGAGCAGCAAATTTCGACCTGAATTTGTTGCCAAACATGATGGCCAATCTAGGCAACATCTGCGAAATTAAAAATGTTGGCAAACATGTTGCCTGGTTTGGCCAAGCCTCAGTGGTGTTATTGCTTTTTATGGCACGGTTGAAGGTTTGTATGAATCAAAAATTTGAAACTGGCTAAAATGCTGTGGTTTTAATAAGATTTGTGACGAAAAAATCAGAGATTTGAAAGCATACCGACTGCTGCCATTGCTCCTTTAGCTTGACATTTCTCTTGCAAAGAGGCTCTTGCCAATATAATTTTCACAGCTTCTTTAGGCTTAATTATACCAGCTACGCAAGCAGCAGTTATGTCTCCCAGGCTATGGCCACCAACAGCTACTGGAGTTATTGCAGCATTGTCCATCAGGAACCTAGCAACTGCATATTGTAGAGCGAATATTGATAGCTGCACTGTGACGAGACTATCTTGGCTTTCGTCCTTATCTTCATCACTTTCGTCTTTTTCAAGGTAGAGAAGCAAAGATTCTTTGTGTCCCTCTTTCCTCACAATTTTGTCGATTTTGGCCACTGTTTTCATCAGGTCTTTTTGCGCAAGAATATCTCCAGCCATTCCTCGCCATTGGGAGCCTTGACCACCAAACACAAAGCCAATACGTGAGCACTGCATTGTGATTTTATTCGAAACTATTCCTGTCTTCTTTATTTCATCATTTTCAGCGAACTCAGAAAGGAATTCAGATGCTGTTTTCAATGAGGTTGCACTCACAGCAAGACGAAAGCTATGTTGACTGCGGCGTTCAAAAAGTGAAAAAGCAACATCAGCTTGAGTTTCCAGATTATCAGGCAAAGAATCAAGCCATTTACTAAATGACATAGCTGTATCTATGAGAGCAGGTTGTGATCTTGCAGAAAGAACCAATATTCTCATTGGACTCTGCTCTACGTTTCTTTGATTTTGACCAGAGTTGATAGAGTCTCTGATTACCAAATGAGCATTACTGCCTCCATACCCAAATGAGTTTACTGCAGCCACTCGATGTGAAAGGCAAGGATGTTCTGGCCAGGCCATGTTTGTCACTTGAACATGCATACCTTTATCTTCTATTCCGAGTCTTGCTGACTGATTTTCAATCCCTACGGTTGCCACAATCTTCTTGTTTTTTAGCATAAGACAAACTTTTGCCAACCCTGCTAGCCCAGCAGTAGACTCTGTATGATTCACGTTCGATTTTACGCTGCCTAAAAATCAAATAAAATTTGTCTAAATAAACAGGTTATTTGTCCTTCATTCAATAGAAAAAGCAAACCCATTGGTTTAAAAAATCTCAGGGACACATCCCTACACAATTCAGGGAAACGACCCTCCGGAATACTACGGCTGGTCCTCGAAGTTGAGGGCATAGAGACCCGCAACGATCAAAGGCAAGGGGAGGGGGAGATTATACAGCAGTGGACTATGAACTGCTTATACGTTTTTTTGGTCACGGCAAGCCCTTTTGACGCTTTGGGCGGGGAGTGAATTCACCTGGGGTAATGTCTGTGCAGTACAGTGGAGGCTGTGCAGTACAGTGGAGGCTGTTCAGTACAGTGGAGGGATAACATGATGCGTGTGGGGGGATAACATTGAGTACAGTGGAGGCTGTTCAGTACAGCGGAGGGATAACATTGAGTACAGTGGAGGTTGTGCAGTACAGTGGAGGGATAACATCAGTACAGTGGAGGGATAACATGATGCATGTGGGGGGATAACATCAGTACAGTGGAGGCTGTTCAGTACTGTGGAGGATAACATCAGTACAGTGGAGGGATAACATGATGCGTGTGGGGGATAACATTGAGTACAGTGGAGGCTGTTCAGTACAGCGGAGGGATAACATCAGTACAGTGGAGGCTGTGATAACATCAGTACAGTACAGTACTGTGGATGCATGTGGGGATAACATCAGTACAGTGGAGGGATAACATGATGCGTGTGGGGGATAACATTGAGTACAGTGGAGGGTTCAGTACAGCGGAGGGATAACATCAGTACAGTGGAGGCTGTTCAGTACTGTGGAGGGATAACATCAGTACAGTGGAGGGATAACATGATGCATGTGGGGGGATAACATCAGTACAGTGGAGGCTGTTCAGTACTGTGGAGGGATAACATCAGTACAGTGGAGGGATAACATGATGCGTGTGGGGGGATAACATTGAGTACAGTGGAGGCTGTTCAGTACAGCGGAGGGATAACATCAGTACAGTGGAGGCTGTTCAGTACTGTGGAGGGATAACATCAGTACAGTGGAGGTTATGGCGCCATCGTGCTGCTTTCCACAAGCTATTTTGTTGTGTTGTTTTATTGACTGAGAAATGAAGGAGGCCTTTTTTCTTACTTGTCTGAAGTTATGCCAAGATAAACATAAATGGACGAAGAAGGTAAATCCTTTTTGCTTGAAGCTCCCTCAAAGAAAAGCAGTAGCCCGAAAAGCTACTTTGATTGTTATTTAGAAAGTTTGGAAGCTTGCCTAGGCTTGGAGAAGTTGAAAGATGATGGAGATTTCGATGAAGATCTTTCCAAAAAAGATCGTAAGGATGGAGAAGCAAGACGATGTTTAATTCCTATCAACCACATCGGAAATAATATTTTCTGTGCGATCTTCATAATCTTCATTTTCAGAATGCAAATCGATATCGCCATTCGCCAATAACCGAAATGTTGACTTACGATCTTTTTTGGAAAGATCTTCATCGAGATCTCCATCATCTTTCAACTTCTCCAAGCCTAGGCAAGCTTCCAAACTTTCTAAATAACAATCAAAGTAGCTGGGCTACTGCTTTTCTTTGAGGGAGCTTCAAGCAAAAGGATTTACATTCTTCGTCCATTTATGTTTATCTTGGCATAACTTCCGACTATACTGATGTTATCCTCCACAGTACTGAACAGCCTCCACTGTACTGATGTTATCCCTCCGCTGTACTGCCTCCACTGTACTCAATGTTATCCCCACACGCATCATGTTATCCCTCCACTGTACTGATGTTATCCCTCCACAGTACTGAACAGCCTCCACTGTACTGATGTTATCCCTCCGCTGTACTGAACAGCCTCCACTGTACTCAATGTTATCCCCCCACACGCATCATGTTATCCCTCCACTGTACTGATGTTATCCCTCCACATGTACTGCACAGCCTCCACTGTACTGATGTTATCCCTCCGCTGTACTGAACAGCCTCCACTGTACTCAATGTTATCCCCCCACACGCATCATGTTATCCCTCCACTGTACTGATGTTATCCCTCCACAGTACTGAACAGCCTCCACTGTACTGATGTTATCCCCCCACATGCATCATGTTATCCCTCCACTGTACTGATGTTATCCCTCCACAGTACTGAACAGCCTCCACTGTACTGATGTTATCCCTCCGCTGTACTGAACAGCCTCCACTGTACTCAATGTTATCCCCCCACACGCATCATGTTATCCCTCCACTGTACTGATGTTATCCCTCCACAGTACTGAACAGCCTCCACTGTACTGATGTTATCCCCCCACATGCATCATGTTATCCCTCCACTGTACTGATGTTATCCCTCCACAGTACTGCACAGCCTCCACTGTACTGATGTTATCCCTCCGCTGTACTGAACAGCCTCCACTGTACTCAATGTTATCCCCCCACACGCATCATGTTATCCCTCCACTGTACTGATGTTATCCCTCCACAGTACTGAACAGCCTCCACTGTACTGATGTTATCCCCCCACATGCATCATGTTATCCCTCCACTGTACTGATGTTATCCCTCCACAGTACTGAACAGCCTCCACTGTACTGATGTTATCCCCCCCATGTACTGAACAGCCTCCACTGTACTGATGTTATCCCCCCACATGCATCATGTTATCCCTCCACTGTACTGATGTTATCCCTCCACTGTACTGCACAACCTCCACTGTACTCAATGTTATCCCTCCGCTGTACTGAACAGCCTCCACTGTACTCAATGTTATCCCCCCACACGCATCATGTTATCCCTCCACTGTACTGAAGTCTCCTCCACTAGTACTGCACAGCCTCCACTGTACTGCACAGACATTACCCCGGGTGATATTGTACATTTGAGGATTTAAATTGCCTGTTACGCGACTAATTCACAGTTTCATGTCGTCCATAGTTGAGTCGTCACTGTTAGTGATATTTTCTCATGCGAAACTGCTGCTACAATGAAATAATCACTGATCGTCTTGCAGCAGGATTAAACTTATTACATGAGACCTATCTATCGCTAACGGCAAACGACTGACCTCAAAACCGCTCAAACTAGCCTCTCCGAGCAAGCAACTGTTTGGTAGTTGTTGTTGTTGTTGCTGTTTGCGAGGAGAGGGACTCATGTAATAAGTCTACCGCAGGATATCTTTCCGAATTATCTGGAAAAAGTCAACTCAAAATGCCAGGAACTGATATTTTGCTACCCTTACGGCAACTAACAATGGGTAGAGGGCAAGATGGCTATTTTTTTCGTGCACCTAAGCTTTGGAATCGCCTTTCGAGTTGTTCAAAAGTCAAGCTCTCCTTGCCACTTTCAAGTAAATAATAAAGAACATAGAATGACAAAAAAAGGCTTTGTTAATTATTTGTAGTAGTTATTAGTTGTAGTACTTTATTTACTACAACTAGAATTTGTTGTTACGGCCCCCTGAAACGCAGTCATCGTGGACTGACGGGGCTACTGTGGCTGAATAACGCAAAATTAATTCATAGTTTAAACATATATACAGCATTAGCAGGGTTATGTCGTACCATCTGCGAAATCTATATTCTGCCTAATAGGGGCTCGTTGCATAGAGAAATGCAAATGAAACATTTTTAGAACTAAATGAACGAGTCAAGATGACCTGGTGTATGCAGAAAACGACTCCATAACGGAAATAGTACTAAACATCACTCGTCTTAAAAAAACATAGGATTGATTTGGAATAACAGAACTAAACCTGAAGTATTTAGAAAAAGCTGTGAAACAGTAAAATAACGCCAGGAGAAAAGCTATCAGATCTGCCACAGAACCCACTAAAAATTATCAAAATGTTCGAGTTGTGTCTACAACTTATACAAACAGCAATCGGCAATACACAAATGCCTTTCCCAAGGGCTACCAAATACTGCTCCGTGTATGGCGGGAAAGAATTTGACAATGACGATGCTTTAGGCTTAGTTTAAACGGCGCATGTTGAGCTGGAAGAACAGGATTTCAGGTTTTTAATATGTTTGAAAGCATTAAAATGTTAATAATTTCACCAACCGCCCCATTGTCAGATGCACATTGCTCCGTGAATGGCGTGAAAAAATTTGACAATGATGATTATTTAGGCTTGAGTCTGATTTCCATATAGACAAAAGTTGCTGTGCCAGTGCTGAGACAGTGCTGCGACGTTTTTTTCTTAATTGAAACACTTTCTTACAGTGACTCTGTGGCTGGACAGTTGCTCTACCGCAGTAGTGCTGACATAAAGAGTTGAAATTGGTTCAACTTTCCTGGCCCTTATTGGTTCAACTTTCCTGCCACTAGAAGATTTTCATGGAAACATGTGGCACAGCCGTCGGTGACGTGTCTGTGGCAGTTGCCTTTGTTTCCATTGAGCACATGACTGTAAAAAGCCAATCAAATGCGAGGAAACACGAAACCATTTTATAGCAACCATTGTCGCAGCACTGGTATAGCCGTGTCTCAGCACTTGCACAGCCCCGTTTTGCTATATGGAAACGAAACATCCCAACACTTTCTCAGCGCTGGTATAGCCGTGTCTCAGCCCTTGCACAGCCACTCATGGCTATATCGAAACCACGCTTTAGTTTAAATGGCGCATGTTGAGCTGGAACAACAGGATTTTGGTTTTTTAATATGTTTGAAAGCATAAAAATTTTAATAATTTCACCAGCCGCCCCATTCTCAGATGCCAGGCGCGTTTCGCTCTTCAAAAGGCTACTGTTACACTGACCATTATACTGTTACATTTTAGAACACAGCTTCTTTCGACATTAACCCTGCTTAATTGGTATTTAACCAGCATAATTTAAACAATTTTAATTTGATAAATGATAAGGGGCTAGTGCGACTTTACAGTAATTTAATTTAATATAACCAAAGATTTTGATGTTCCTTTCAGGTTAAAAGAATCATTTCAAGTTATATGACTATGATGCAAATTGTCACTGAAAAAATTTCGGGCCAAACTACATTGAAAATGCAACTCTTGCACAAAACATGCAAACAGCTAACCAGGGTTGCGGGAAAACTCTCATTCTTGGTTTTGCAAAGTCGGCAAGACCCAGCCTTTTATCATGACAACCCGTCTTGCAGGGCAACGTCTCCGGGGAGTTCTATCTCTTATCATCCATCCTCCTTCTATGAGAAATGTTCTTCTTTTTATAATGGCGTAGCCGACTGCGGTTACCTTTAGGGCGTACCACTAAGGGCCCCCGCTCTGACTTGGGATCAAAAGGGGCTCCAACCTTTAAATTAAATCATAATGAAGTCATCGTTTTTAAGATGAAATACATGTATTTTCTTGTAAGAAATTGCTTGTAAGAATTAAAAGTTGTAACACTATGCCATTGAACTTTGAAACTGTCTTTTGTACAGGTATGTTTTTAGGTACATACTGTAGTTGCATAGTGTTTTGTTCATTTGCTGAACAAGGAGGAACATATGGCCTTCTTTAACGATTTGAAGAAGTGTAATCTTACAAACGAAAAGTAACGGAAATACAAGTGTCCAAAAAGCTTCTATGCATATTTTCAGTGCCCTACAGTAGTCCCTTTAATTAGACGGAGGAACAAGGGGCCCGAGTCCCCTTTCTTCGCTAAGGGCCCCACATACCTCCACTACGCTAATTGCTTATTTATTGGATCGAAGAGCATGAAGAGCTACGTGGAGCTGCCAGGAAGCACAGTTTGCTGCTCAGTTTGCAGGATTTGTAGAATTGCTCTTGATTGCCCACCTATGATGGGAGACGGATCCCTCCAGAAACGTTGCCCTTGGAAATATCAAAGTATGTCATGATAAGCGGTGATTATCATGCCTAACACTCAGTCAGGGACAGCCTTTGTAAGTTTGAATGCATTTGCGCAAACAAGATCAGAACTGACGATAATGTGTCTGTTCAAATATGCTTTCAAAGACTTGCTAATGTTAAGGCCTGATACTTTTGACGGATCTCTTGTTAAAAAGAAATACCAAATTTGACATAGATTTGACTTGGGGACGCATACCCTCACATTCAGACAGAGGAGAAATCAAAAGAATAACTTTTAAA